>OX424563.1:39433089-39557715 GCA_949152475.1 Terebella lapidaria
TACATGTAGGCCCACATAAAAATATGACTTTAGTTGAAGTTTCAGTTGTATTATGAGTGGGCCTAGGCCTATGGCATGCGAAAGGGGCCACCGCCAAGTGTTATAATCTCAAATACTCATCTCAAATAGTAATCCTTTGGGCCCAAGTACCGTACACTGCTCCTTAATACTACTCGTTCACTGAAAACATACCATTTAATCCGTCTCGCACCTTTTTCATCCTGGCGATATCGTGATATAGTCCCCGCCGGGGACTATTTCCCATACACTTTTTTTATGTAATTCTCCTTTGTTTTCAGTCCCGCCGGTGACTATTTGCCAAACACTTCTTGTTTATGCAGTTTTCTTTCTTTTTTTCATGACAATAACTTCAAGTCCATTTACCAACCGCAAATTGCGTTTACGATCATTTACGTCCCCTGTAGGCCTAATATGGCAGATTTGTACCTAAACACCGACTCTAAAAATATACGTAGTTCATTTATAACCAATATATTTATACATGCTGCTTATTCCGTTTGATTTCTTTACGGAATAAAGCGCACAATATATTGATATATTGATTTCATGCAATTCATTTATATACACCAATATATGTAAACTTGCTGCTTATTCCGTTTGATTTTTTTACGGAATAAAGTACAATATATATATGCGTCGCCCTCTTCAGCTTGTAAAGTGGACTTAGCCCCTTATATATTCTCGTGATATAGTCCCCGCAATAACCTAACACGTACAATATACATAGTGTGGAAACAGCCCCCGGGGATTATTTCCACAGCCCTTCAAAATACACACACGACCAATTCGACGTAGATATTCCCCCAAAAAAACATCTTCCCATTTTTTTCTCTACCCCCATTATATCCGTCGCCCTCTTCAGCTTCTAAAGTGGAGTTATCCCCTTATATATACTCATGATATAGTCCCCGCAATACTGTAATACCTACAATATACATAGTGTGGAAACAGTCCCCGGGGACTATTTCCACAGCCCTTCAAAATACACACACGACCAATCCGACGTAGATATTCCCCCCAAAAAACATCTCCCCATTTTTTACTCTAACCCCATCATATCCGTCGCCCTCTTCAGCTTCTAAAGTGGAGTTAGCCCCTTATATATACTCGTGATATAGTCCCCGCAATACTGTAATACCTACGATATACATAGTGTGAAAACAGTCCCCGGGGACTATTTCCACAGCCCTTCAAATTACACACACGACCAATCCGACGTAGATATCCCCCCAAAAAAACATCTCCCCATTTTTTTACTCTAGCCCCATCATATCCGTCGCCCTCTTCAGCTTCTAAAGTGGAGTTAGCCCCTTATATATACTCGTGATATAGTCCCCGCAAAACTGTAATACCTACAATATACATAGTGTGGAAACAGTCCCCGGGGATTATTTCCACAGCCCTTCAAATTACACACCCGACCAATCCGACGTAGATATTCCCCCCAAAAAAACATCTCCCCATTTTTTTACTCTGACCCCATCATATCCGTCGCCCTCTTCAGCTTCTAAAGTGGAGTTAGCCCCTTATATATACTCGTGATATAGTCCCCGCAATACTGTGATACCTATAATATACATAGTGTGGAAACAGTCCCCGGGGACTATTTCCACAGCCCTTCAAATTACACACACGACCAATCCGACGTAGATATTCCCCCAAAAAAACATCTCTCCATTTTTTACTCTAACCCCATCATATCCGTCGCCCTCCTCAGCTTCTAAAGTGGAGTTAGCCCCTTATATATACTCGTGATATAGTCCCCGCACTAAGGTTAAAAGTGTTGTATATGTATTGACCGGGGACTATTTCACGAGTATATATAGGGCCGACAACATTATTGACGTCGGTGTTTTCTCATGTTCTCATAATCACTTCCGGGACATTTTGGGAAAACGAAAACAAAAAAGGCACACAAAAACGACGTTTCTGTCAGTTACAAATACCCCTCCCCGCTGGGGATTATATCACGATTATGCCTTAATCCTTATTGATTATAGAGGAAGGCGCAGGATATGATACTTGGGCCATCCTTTGGCATGCAATCACCAACTGCTGAAATTCAAACCATTCAATTTCTTGCTCGGGAGATTTTTATTTTCTAATACCGGACATTGTTCAGGAGATATGTTAGGGCCTAAATGTAAAACTATGCGTAAATTAATTCATAGAAGGTAGGCATATGCGTCGAGCTTGACTCATGGCCGATTATATTTATTGGTGTTGTAAATAATTATAATTGTGAATAACTGAATAATTATAATCTTACAGACTTCCTCAGCATAATAGTTATTGTAACTTTGTAAGCTGAACCGATCGATCGTATACTACAGTCGCCGAACGATCGCTTTAAACATAGGCCTGCAGCAGCGGATTTTTTAAAACAATCATATTATATTCTATGTTGAATTATACAGTATTGATATCATGATATGCATATTGATAAGATTGCCGATTGTACATCGACACGGCACATGGCCAGTCCAACGTTCCATATATGGAACGCATTAGACCTATACGATCCTACCTGTAGGCCGGGCCTACTTGTAAACCTACATGTGAGGTTTTGGAATTCTTCACGAAGCAGTAGCCAAGAATCTACCACAGGACATAACAATGGATATGGCTATAGATCTACTGCTCAAGGCCCTTGAGCGGGTCTCAGACCCTTGCCTATCAACATATACGAACCAAGATGAATGGCGCATCAAGTCCACGAGAAGGAAAAAAAAATACCCCACGGCTAAGACAGGTTACCGGACAACATATGTTTCATACATTAAATAGTCATTTTCCCCGTGAGTTTGAAAATAAGGTCTCTGGTCAAATTCAAGGTCCTCGAAATATTCAGCATACATGATTCCTCATATATGCACACTTGATTCCTATGCTGAAACGTCGGTAATAAGCAAAATATTGGGCATCTTGTGCTGTGACCTTGAAAATGAGTTCAAAGGTCAAATTCAAGTTCATGACAATATCCAGCATATATATCATTTCCTATATGTGCACAATTGATACCTAAGCGGTACACAGTCGATAATAAGCGGAATAATAGCCATTTTGTGCTCTATCCTCAAATATAGGGTCGAATGTCAAGTTCAAGGTCATCAAAATATTCGGCGTATATAATTTTCTGTATGTCCACAATTGGTTCCCACGCTATAAAGTCGATCAGAAGCAATGTAAGTATCAATCTATTACCACCAAAACAGCCAAATTTTGATGATTCCAATAACAAACGTAAAATACAACATTTTGCAATAGAAACAAAGCCCGACCAAATACTTTATCAAATGACACACTGGCGTCATCAGGGACAGACAGTGTGGTAAATGTAGTTGTTTCTACTGTAGATATTGGCCATTTTGTCCCGTGTGCTTGAAAATGAGATCAAATGTCGAATTCTATATGTCCAAAATTGACTCCTAAGCTGTGAAGTCAATAGAAGCGAGATAATAACCATTTTGTCCTGTAACCTCGAAAATGAGGTCAAAAGTCAAATATTCAGTATATTTCCTTTATGTTCACAATTGATTTCTAAGCTGTAAAATCGGTAATAATGTATCAATCTATTACCACCGATACAGTCAGATTTTGATGATGCCAATAGCAAACCAAATGATTTATCTGAAGGGTAAAGATGGCCGAGTGTATACGTGCGAGCGCTCAGTCGCTCAATTTGAACCAACAGCTATCGCCGGCGTAGGTTCGATCCTACGTCGGGCCGCATGTGCGGTAATTGTACGGGGATTTTCTGCCTGTCCTCACAACTGGCAGTGTGCCCGTGACTCGGATATTTCGTAAAATGGCGGTCCCATCTCTAAAATATGTTGTGAAGGGATGTAAAAGACCCCTCTGAGAACGACATGTACCCTGGCAGTGACCACTCTCAGAGGACTAAATTCCAAACTATGAAGCGCTTTGAGAATGTGTGTAGATTGATAAGGCGCTATATAACACATGTATAAGAACCGATTATTATTATAAGTACCTAATCACAAGCCATAAGGCTACTTAGTTGATGGTATACTCGGGGACAGATTTAACGTCCACCAGCAGTGACACCGGCTCAGTGGTATAAATGTAAGTATCAATCTATTACCACCGATACAGTCAGATTTTGATGATACCAATAACAAACGTAAAATACAACACTTTGCAATAGAAACAAAGCCCGACCAAATAATTTATCCAAAGACATCTAGCTAGATACGATTTAGCCATTTTGTCCTCTGGCCTTGAAAATTGGGTCAATGGTCAACTCAAGGTCATGACAATATTCAGAATATATCTTTTCCTATTTGTTCACATATGTTTTATATGTTTTAGGTAACCTATAACCCTTCCACATGTCGGGTAAAAGTCCTCGTGTAGTAGAGTGGTGTGAAATTCAGGCTCGGAACAGGAATGCGTTTGAACTTTTTATTCAACATGAAACAAACCTAAAAGAAACAGTATATAAAAACAAGTATATAATTGAAAATAAGCACCGAAAGAAAAAAGTAAATAATTTCAAGATGACAATTCCAACTCATGACAATCATGAATATTCCATGAATATTTAAAGTCTATACTCGGCATCAAAATTACACTGAAATAAGTTCCAATAAATTAATAGATATCAGTAGACAAATGAATACCAATAAGCAATGATAATACTGAGCTTACCCCACGAGCAAAGCGGATAAATTAATTCCAACTAAATGCCACGTGATTCTCCCCGACCTATCTGTCCGTCCGTCTCCGTGGGCAGCTAGCGTTAGACTGACCACGAGTACCGGTCAATATTCGTCACGTCGGTCAGTGGTACATTGTGATTGGTCAACATTTGTTATGACACCATGGACACGAGTATTAATAGATGTTAGATAATTAAATATTTGATATTACATATCAATAACGCAATCTTGTATTAACCAACGGTAAATGACGATATTCGCACCGCAGTATTCACGCAAAAATATAAAAATGAATTATTACACGATACGATATGTGTCGCTTACGTTTAGCCATTATAATCATAATGTAACCACGATAATTTCGGAACATCATAATGTAATCATAATGTAATAGTACTTTGTCATATGTGGTGGCAGCGGTGAACAACATGTCCTCATGTTCCCACGCCCTATATTAACATATATATAATATATTTCCATATATAAGAAGAAAAAAAACAACGACAACTCAGGAAAATGAAAGCGTTTACAACTTTATTCACAATATTTACAGCGATCAGTCTTCAGTCCTTACCTTCAAATGAACGCTTCAATACATCACCCAAGTTCTTACTAATACTTTCTGAAATAGATGCTCCTAACTCTGAGATAGCATTAGAGAACCTATCAAAACTCACCTGGCTATTCGATAACACGGACTTCGGCAATCGATGTGGATTAGAGTGAGTACCAATATTAGACCTACTACTGCGCCTCAATTTAGGTGGACTCATATGGACATCTGGAGTAGTTTGCACACTATCAGGACTTGCGTGTATGACATAGTCACCATCTGACTCATCATCCGACGTACTAGACACAGCAGGCTCAGGCTCGGAAACCAAACTATCATCCTGACCATTGTGATTCCATTTGAGTAGATCTTTCCGATTCACGATCTTCGTAGCACCAAACCCATTCGGATCAGTAACTTTGTATGCGCTATGATCACCGTCATACAGCTTCTCAACGACTACAAAAGGAGTGGGGCTCCAATAATCCTGGATTTTGTTACGACCCTTTACTCTATTACGAAGTAAGACCATGGAACCAACAGGCAAATCATCATCTTTGACACCTTGATCATTCCTAGCCTTCCGTTCCTGAGCTTTCTGGCTCAGCCGCCTATTCGCGAATGATATCATATCCAACAATCTATGACTACGTTCTCGAACATACACATTCACATCGACCCTATTATCAGTTGGGTTCATAAGACCTAACAAACTATCCAACGGAATCTTTGGAGAATGACCAAAATACAAGCAATAAGGGGCAAACCCAGTCGAGACATGAGGGGTACAATTATAACTATAGGTTAGCTCCGGCAAATCAGTGGGCCAATTCAGTTTCTTTTCAGATTCCAGAACTCTCAACAAATCATGCATCGAACGATTAAAACGTTCACACTGTGAATTGCCTTCAGGATGATAACCTGATGTTCTAGACTTCCTAATATTTTAATATTTACAAATTTCCAAGATCACCTCATTTTCGAATGACCTACCCTTATCACTGTGCAAACGATCAGGAATCCCAAGCTTATAGAACCATTCCTTCATGAGGACATTAGCAACAGTCTTAGCCTTCTGGTCACGACACGGAATAGCCAAAGTATACCTAGAGAATACATCTGTCAAAACTAAGACGTTTTCCAAGCCGGAATTTGACTTCTCCAACATAGTGAAATCCATTGCCACACAAGATAACGGTCGAGTAGCTATCAAATGACACATTTTAGTCCGTATTTTAGGAAACGGGGCTTTCGCTACTTTGCACCTTTGACAATCAGCACAATACTGTTTTACATCACGAAAGTATCCAGGCCAATAACACCTTTGTCTTACCAAAGCCATAGTTCTATCTACTCCTTGATGACCAGTTCGATTATGAGCATAATTCAGAACTAACGGATGCAAGGCTTTAGGGAGAACGATCTGCCTAACCCGAATACCATTATCAACGATAACTCGATACAAAATACCATCCGAAATTTCCAACTGGTTCTTCTTCGCCAATATTTTCCTCACGACCAGGGATTCACCTTTAACAGACTTTCTCGACTTTTCATCAGGCATCAGTTTCAGTACTCTGGCCACATCAGGATCGCTCCTTTGCTGACCCTCAATGTCTACGGCGACATCTCCTGGGAACAAAGAAAGAGAAGTAGAGCACGTTGTAACATCAAATATCTCACGCTTTGAAATAGCAGTCACAATGGTTTCGTCTAGCCGTGTAACTGAGCATGTCAATGAGCTAATATCTTCTCCATCAGCATCTCCGATTGGATTTCGACTCAGTGCATCCGCGTTTACGTTGGATTTGCCAGATTTATATTTTATATCAAAATCGAACTCTGCCAATTCCGCTAACCAGCTCATTTCAGCTGCTGATTTTTTTGACGTGAGAACTTTACTCAGAGGATTACTGTCGGTAAATACTGTAAATTTACTACCATACAGATAATCTCGGTATTTTTTAGTTATAGCCCATGTCATAGCCATCAGTTCTAATTTGAATGAGCTATATTTCTTCATAACTTGCTCTTTTTGTTTTAGCGTTCTACTGGCATAAGCGATCACGACTTTTCGGCCTTCTTGTTTCTGGGAAAGTACAGCACCAAAACCTTTTAGTGATGCGTCAACCTCCAAAATGAAAGGCAAATTAAAATCTGGAAATCCAAGAATAGGAGAATTTGTTAACTTGTCCTTCAAAAGGTCAAACACACTCTGATGAGTAGATGTCCAATTTTTGACAAATTGACTCCTATTTAACCTTCCGGACTTATCCTTAGTGAACAGTTCATACAACGGGGCACATATCTGAGAGAAATTCCTAATAAATCGTCGATAGAAGCTACACAAGCCGACAAAAGATCGCAATTCCTTTTCTGACGATGGTCGTGGAAAATCTCGAACTGCACGGATAATTTCTGTATTAGTCTCTATGCCACTGGCGGAGATAATATGTCCAAGATAGGAAACTCGCTGTTTGAACAAATGGCATTTACGAGGCTTCAATTTCAATCCATGTGCTCTCAATCTTCGAAATACCATCTCCAACCTATCCAGCATGCCTTTGACGTCAGACGAGTAAGCCAAAATATCATCCAGATATATCACCAAGCCTCCATTTATACACAAATCACCGAAACAGATAGTCATCAACCGTTGAAATGTCTGAGGACTATTACATAAGCCAAACGGTAACCTCTCAAATTCATAAAGGGCACCTAAGGCACGAAATGCGGTCTTCGATTTGGCATCCTCATCAAGAGCGACTTGGAGATAACCCTGAGTTAGGTCTAATGACGAGAAGTATTTGGCTCCTCTCAATCTATCAATAAGCTCATCCATTCTGGGCAAGGGGAAAGCATCTTTAACTGTTTTTTGATTCAGAGCCCGGTAATCTACGCATATTCTAAGGCTAGAATCCTTTTTTCGCACAATTACCATTTGTGATGCAAACGGACTATCGCTTGGTCTAATAATTCCACCTTTCAACCATTCTTTCAAAATTCTCTGCACTTCAGGTACCAGTTTTGGTGGAATACGTCGATCACTTTGTTTGATGGGAAAATCATCCGTTGTCTTAATAGAATGCTTGACAGTATCACACCTGCCAAGATCATCATCATTCATACTGAATACATCACGATACGAATCCAACAATCGATCTAACTGGGCCTTATCCGACCTGGAGAGCTCTGTGCCAATATCAATTGGTATGGGGCTGCATTTAGACTGTTCATTCACTTCCATATTTGTGACACCTTCTCCGCTATCTACACTAGGCTCCTGTACCAACTCCAAATCAGGCAACAGTTCCTCGCATGAGAACACTGTCGCAATCCGATGACGATTAGTGAACAAGATATCACGAGTAGAAGTATTAGCGACCAGCACGTTAACGAGTCCTTGCTCTATTTTAGTCAACGTGGGTATCACCATCAAACTGGGAAAGCAATTAACATGGCCTGATTCCACCATACACTGATTGCTAGAACAAACTTTGGTCGTACATGGTATAGACACAGCAGAATTAGCCGGTATCAGAATATTCCTTTGACAAGTTTTAGCCATACCGATAACACCGTTTTGTGACTTACTAACCCTTTCCTCCAAGCTATCCACACAAGACACTTTCTGTTTCCACAGCTTCCACACGGATGACATAGCGGTAATATTTTCGACATCGCTAACGTCGAGCAATCGAAACAAATTACACCCTAGGACACCTGGAGTCTCGGTTTTACGCATCAACGTATCCTGATCTTGTGGATCCTCAACAATCAGTACCCAAACATGCTCAAAGCACAAATCTCCCATGGACACATCGAGCTCAATCATACCATAACAGGGTAGTATCGAACCATTGGCAGCTCGTAGTCTCAACATATTGCTGGCATTGATTTTATCTACATGCGACATATGCTGACGGTAGAAACTTTCGGTAATTGTTGTTACCTCGGACCCAGTATCCAACAGACATTTTACTGGTATTCCAGCCAATTTCACTTCTATCACAGGACATTTACCAGCTATTTTACTGACCGATGGCTTTTTTTCAAATGAGCCAGTTTCGTTCACTGACAGACCCGGCGCTTGGCTCCCAGCGTCGAGTACATTCAGTTTAAATCAGACTCATCTCTAGCGCTGGAAGCTTTTTGCTGTCTTTTCTTTATTAGATCGGCTTTACGTTGCAAGCAGTTACGGGCATAATGGTTAGGGCCATTACAGTAGAAACACGTGTTCGACTGATCAGATTCTGACTTACCATCATTTCCCGAGGGTGACTGGTGTCGGCTGCTTGAGTGATATTCACGCCGTCCTCTACCGCGCCTGCGGCCACGTGCTCGGTCATAACTGCGTCCGCGGCTACCGGAAAACTTCACCTGTTCCTGGAAACAGCGCTTCAATTCATTAATACTTTCTTCCTGCTTAGCAAGAGCGCTAGTTATTTCGGCGGCACATTCGGGTTTCGCGGTATTTTGTTTCGCGCTTTCTACGCTCTCTTGTATCACATCTTCACTGATAGTCCATCTTCGCGCATTTTCTCGCAATTCCCAAAATTTTAATTCGGGCCGCTCGATATTTAGACGCCGTAGTTCGCGCTTTAGACTACGATCAAACACACCCTCCGCAAATTTCTCTTTCAGGACCTTTTCTGTATCTGCGAAGTAATTTTTGTTCAGTTTCTCTAATCGCAGCGCTAAATTGATCAGAGCGTAAGCATAGTCATCGAGTGACTCGGATATTTCTTGATTCCGCCCAAAAAATTTCTGTTGCAACTGCACGGGCGAATCTTTAGCACCGAATATCTGTTTAAGTTCACCAGTTATATCACTGAATGACGCTTTTCAACACGCAATTTGAGTTCGACTTTCGCTTCACGCCCAACATGATCAAGCACGAAATCGCGTTTATCTTGGTCTTTCGTGTAACGTTGTGTCACAAAGTGCATAACACCTTCTAACCACTCATCGATATCATCCTTATCGGAAAATTGTTTTATCTGTTTATCTTTACTGATAAACATCGGCGCACGATTTGCTTCAGAGTTTTCGGCTCTCGATATCTCCAGTTCGCGTTCCAATTTGGTTATTTTTTCACGCATATTTCGTTCCAACGAGCTATCACGCCCCGCCCCTTTATCACTTTGTGTCGACATCTTAACTAAGTGCTAACCACGTTAGGACTACACGTACACAGGACACACACACACAACGGGTTCTGTTCAAATTTGTCAAAGTTCGCAGTCCAAGTCCAGTAAGTCAGTCAGTCTATAGGCCTACACCCGAAGCTCCCAAAATCCTCGCCTATGAAATACCCAAACTGTCAGAAATGAATCAATTTTCCTACCTATGTAATAGCTAAGATATGATTAAAAAATACATATGTTCAGCTGGTTTGTATGCCTATATATGCTGATCTGATATATATGCTGATCTGATATTCTAACAAAAACAAAAGCAAGCAAAATTCAAAAATTCACCAGAAAAAAATCAATATTTACGATTTATTATTATTATTATCATTATTTATTTATTTATTTATTTATTTATTTTTTTTTTTTTTTTTAATGTGTGCACGTAATACCAATTATAGGCCTAGTTGGCGCGCTTCGATGGCGATCCGGCGAAGATTCCTTCCGATGGGCGACGTGATCCAGCGGCGACAGAGACGACTCCCTCGACGCGCGTTGTCGTACACGTGGTGTCGTAATCTATGCGGTGTCGTACCGTGAAGACAAGCTGACGACTCGAATCTTACTCGACGCACAGGGTGACGCACATGCAAGTGCCCTCGAAAACAGACTTGACGCGGTTTCGTCCGTCAGAATGTAGAGCTCAGGAGAACTGCTCACATCTCAGCAGTACACGTTAACATTCGTACGATAGGACACGATGAGACGTTGACATAAGTACAAGTATACGAACACAGAAGACGTGGAAGTGCAGTTGGACGGGTGCGTGATTCCCAACCTGACTGGGCCACACGGAGGTCCGGACGTTGGCTCGGGGATTCGTAGCGGCGTACCGTGGGGTTGTGTTCAATTAACGGGTTGAAATGCTTCCTGATGCTCGCAGCGCCACATGTAGTAGAGTGGTGTGAAATTCAGGCTCGGAACAGGAATGCGTTTGAACTTTTTATTCAACATGAAACAAACCTAAAAGAAACAGTATATAAAAACAAGTATATAATTGAAAATAAGCACCGAAAGAAAAAAGTAAATAATTTCAAGATGACAATTCCAACTCATGACAATCATGAATATTCCATGAATATTTAAAGTCTATACTCGGCATCAAAATTACACTGAAATAAGTTCCAATAAATTAATAGATATCAGTAGACAAATGAATACCAATAAGCAATGATAATACTGAGCTTACCCCACGAGCAAAGCGGATAAATTAATTCCAACTAAATGCCACGTGATTCTCCCCGACCTATCTGTCCGTCCGTCTCCGTGGGCAGCTAGCGTTAGACTGACCACGAGTACCGGTCAATATTCGTCACGTCGGTCAGTGGTACATTGTGATTGGTCAACATTTGTTATGACACCATGGACACGAGTATTAATAGATGTTAGATAATTAAATATTTGATATTACATATCAATAACGCAATCTTGTATTAACCAACGGTAAATGACGATATTCGCACCGCAGTATTCACGCAAAAATATAAAAATGAATTATTACACGATACGATATGTGTCGCTTACGTTTAGCCATTATAATCATAATGTAACCACGATAATTTCGGAACATCATAATGTAATCATAATGTAATAGTACTTTGTCATACTCGTATATATCAAAACGTGTTGGCGGTTACGATGTTCTGGCTTTGACGCAAGTGCACTTACGAGGTTCTGGCGTCACCATTGTGAATCACATACGGGCGCTTGCGACCTTCTGGCAAAAATCGCTGGTGCTTACGACCTTTTGGCGAACACGTTTTGTGCAATTTGGCGCTTACGACTTTTTAGAAAAAAACGAATTTCCGGTTTTGGTTTATTGAGAGCATGATCAGTCATCGATTGGATGATGACAAAGAAGCTCCTGGCTTGATTTGACTGATTAACTCATTTTCACCAAAAATGGCGCTTACGACCTTCTGGTTTTTACCCGTCGATGTGACGCTCCACCGTACGATGGACATGGGATGCTCCATCGTACGATGGACATGTGATGCTCCACCATACGATGGACATGCTATGCTCCACCATACGATGGACATGTGACGCTCCACCGTACGATGGACATGAGACGCTCCACCGTACGATCGACATGCGATGCTCCATTGTACGATGGACATGTGACGCTCCACTGTACAATGGACATGTGACGCTCCACCATACGATCGACATGCGATGCTCCATTGTACGATGGACATGTGACGCTCCACTGTACAATGGACATGTGACGCTCCACCGTACGATCGACATGCGATGCTCCATTGTACGATGGACATCTAACGCTCCACCATACGATGGACATTAGATGCTCCACCGTACGATGGACATGTGACGCTCCACCGAATGATGGACATTCGAGGTTCCACCGTAAGATGGACATGTGACGCTCCACCGTACGATAGACATGCGATGCTCCACCGTACGATGGACATGTGACGCTCCACTGTACAATGGACATGTGACGCTCCACTGTATGATGGACATGCGAGGCTCCACCGTACGATGGAAATGGGATGCTCCATCGTACGATGGACATGTGATGCTTCACCGTACGATCGACATGCGATGCTCCACCGTACGATGGACATGCGACGCTCCACCGTACGATGGACATCTGACGCTCCACCTTCCGATGGACATCTGACGCTCCACCGTACGATCGGCATGCGATGCTCCACCGTACGATGGACATGTGATGCTCCACCGTACGATGGACATCTGATGCTCCACCGTACGATGGACATGCTATGCTCCACCGCACGATGGACATGTGATGCTCCACCGTACGATGGACATGGGACGCTCCACCGAATGATGGACATGCGAGGCCCCACCATAAGATGGACATGTGACGCTCCACCGTACGATGGACATGCGTCGCTCCACCGTACGATGGACATGTGACGCTCCACCGAAGGATGGACATGCGAGGCTCAACTGTAAGATGGACATGTTATGCTCCACCGTACGATGGACATGCGATGCTCCATCGTACGATGGACATGGGATGCTCCACCGTATGATGGACATGTGACACTCCACTGTACGATGGATATGCGATGCTCCACCGTACGATGGACATGTGATGTTCCACCGTACGATGGACATCTGACGCTCCACCGTAGGATGGACATGTGATGCTCCACCGTACGATGGACATGTGACGCTCCACCGTACGATGGACATGGGATGCTCCATCGTACGATGGACATGTGATGCTCCACCATACGATGGACATGCTATGCTCCACCATACGATGGACATGTGACGCTCCACCGTACGATGGACATGAGACGCTCCACCGTACGATCGACATGCGATGCTTCACAGTACGATTGACATGTGATGCTCCACTGTACGATGGACATCTAACGCTCCACCATACGATGGACATGAGATGCTCCACCATACGATGGACATGTGACGCTCCACCGAATGATGGACATGCGAGGTTCCACCGTAAGATGGACATGTGACGCTCCACCGTACGATAGACATGCGATGCTCCACCGTACGATGGACATGTGACGCTCCATTGTACAATGGACATGTGACGCTCCACCGTATGATGGACATGCAAGGCTCCACTGTACAATGGACATGTGACACTCCACCTTACGATGGACATGCGACGCTCCACCGTACGATGGACATGCGACGCTCCATCGTATGATGGCCTAGCGACGCTCCATCGAAAGATGGACATGCAACTCTCCACTGTATGATGGACATGCGATGCTTTACTGTACAATGGACACGTGACGCTGCACCGTACGATGGACATGCGATGCTCCACTGCACGATGGACATATGACGCTCCACCGTACGATGGACATGCGACGCTCCATCGTATGATGGCCTAGCGACGCTCCATCGAAAGATGGACATGCAACGCTCCACTGTATGATGGACATGCGATGCTTTACTGTACAATAGACACGTGATGCTGCACCGTACGATGGACATGCGATGCTCCACGTACGACGGACATGTGACGCCCCACCGTACGATGGACATGCGACGCTCCACTGTATGATGGACATGCGAATCTCCACTGTACGATGGACATGGGATTCTCCATCGTATGTTGGACATGTGATGCTGCATTGTACGATCGACATGCGATGCTCCACCGTACGTTGGACATGGGATGCTCCACCGTACGATGGACCTCTGACGCCCACCGTACGATGGACATGCTATGCTCCAATGTACGATGGACATGAGACGCTCCACTGTACGATGGACATGCGACGCTCCATCGTACAATGGACTAGCGATGCTCCACCGTAAGATGGACATGTGACGCTCCACCGTACGATGGACATGCGACGCTCCTTCGTACGATGGACATGGGACGCTCCACCGTACGATCGACATGCGATGCTCCACCGTACGATGGACATGTGATGCTCCACCGTACGATGGACATGGGACGCTCCAATGTACGATGGACATGTGACGCTCCACTGTACGATGGACATGCAAAGCTCCACTGTACGATGGACATGTGACGCTCCACCGTACGATGGACATGCGAGGCTCCACCGTAAGATGGACATGTGACGCTCCACCGTACGATGGACATGCGATGTTCCATCGTACGATGGACATGGGATGCTCCACCGTATGATGGACATGTGACGCTCCACCTTATGATGGACATGCGTTGCTTCACCGTACGATGGACATGTGATGCTCCACCGTACGATGGACATCTGACGCTCCACCGTACGATAGACATGCGACGCTCCATCGTACGATGGACATGTGACGCTCCACCGTACGATGGACATGTGACGCTCCACAGTATGATGGACATGCAAAGCTCCACGGTACAATGGACATGTGACTCTCCACCGTACGATGGACATGGGACGCTCCACCGTACGATGGACATGGGAAACTCCACCGTATAATGGACATGTGACGCTCCACTGTACGATGGACATGCGACGCTCCACCGTACCATGGACATGCGATGCTCCACACACGATGGACATGTGACGCCCCACCGTACGATGGACATGCGACGCTCCACCGTACGATGGACATGCGACGCTCCACAGTACGATGGACATGTGACGCTCCAGCGTAAGATGGACATGCGACGCTCCAGCGTACGATGGACTAGCGAAGCTCCACCGTAAGATTGACATGCGACGCTCCATCGTACGATGGACATGTGACGTTCCACCGTACGATGGACATCTGACGCTTCTCCGTACGATGGACATGCGATGCTCCAATGTACGATGGACATGTGACGCTCCACCGTACGATGGACATGCGACACTCCATCGTATGATGGCCTAGCGACGCTCCATCGAAAGATGGACATGCAACGCTCCACTGTATGATGGACATGCGATGCTTTACTGTACAATGGACACGTGACGCTGCACCGTACGATGGACATGCGATGCTCCACGTACGATGGACATGTGACGCCCCACCGTACGATGGACATGCGACGCTCCACTGTATGATGGACATGCGAATCTCCACTGTACGATGGACATGGGATGCTCCATCGTATGATGGACATGTGACGCTGCATTGTACGATCGACATGCGATGCTCCACCGTACGATGGACATGGGATGCTCCACCGTACGATGGACCTCTGACGCCCACCGTACGATGGACATGCTATGCTCCACCATACGATGGACATGTGACGCTCCACCGTACGATGGACATGGGACGCTCCATCGTACGATGGACATGGGATGCTCCACCGTATGATGGACATGTGACGCTCCACCGTACGATGGACATGCGACGCTCCATCGTACGATGGACATGGGATGCTCCACCGTATGATGGACATGTGACGCTCCACCGTACGATGGACATACGAGTCTCCATCGTAAGATGGACATGTGACGCTCCACTGTACAATGGACATGTGACGCTCCACCGTATGATGGACATGCAAGGCTCCACTGTACAATGGACATGTGACACTCCACCGTACGATGGACATGCGACGCTCTAACGTAGGATGGACTAGCGAAGCTCCACCGTAAGATGGACATGTGACGCTCCACAGTACGATGGACATCTGACGCTCCACCGTACGATGGACATGTGATGCTCCACTGTACGATGGACATGTGACGCTCCACCGTACGATGGACATGGGACGCTCCAATGTACGATGGACATGCGACGCTCCACTGTACGATGGACATGCGATGCTCCACTGTACGACGGACATGTGACGCTCCACTGTATGATGGACATGCGAGGCTCCACCGTACGATGGACATGGGACGCTCCATCGTACGATGGACATGTGACGCTCCACCGTACGATCGACATGCGATGCTCCACCCAACGATGGACATGTGATGCTCCACCGTACGATGGACATCTGACGCTCCACCGTACGATGGACATGCTATGCTCCACCGTACGATCGACATGCGATGCTCCACCGTACGATGGACATGCTATGCTCCACCGCACGGTGGACATGTGAGGCTCCACCGTACGATGGACATGGGACGCTCCACCGAATGATGGACATGCGAGGCTCCACCATAAGATGGACATGTGACGCTCCACCGTACGATGGACATGCGACGCTCCACCGTACGATGGACATGTGACGCTCCACCGAAGGATGGACATGCGAGGCTCCACTGTAAGATGGACATGTTACGCTCCACCGTACGATGGACATGCGACGCTCCATCGTACGATGGACATGGGATGCTCCATCGTATGATGGACATGTGACACTCCACTGTACGATGGATATGCGATGCTCCATCGTACGATGGACATGTAATGTTCCACCGTACGATGGACATCTGACGCTCCACCGTAGGATGGACATGTGAGTGACGCTCCACCGTACGATGGACATGTGACGCTCCACCGTACGATGGACATGGGATGCTCCATCGTACGATGGACAGGTGATGCTCCACCATACGATGGACATGCTATGCTCCACCGTACGATGGACATTTGACGCTCCACCGTACGATGGACATGAGACGCTCCACCGTACGATCGACATGCGATGCTTCACAGTACGATTGACATGTGATGCTCCACTGTACGATGAACATCTAACGCTCCACCATACGATGGACATGAGATGCTCCACCGTACGATGGACATGTGATGCTCCACCGAATGATGGACATGCGAGGTTCCACCGTAAGATGGACATGTGACGCTCCACCGTACGATAGACATGCGATGCTCCACCGTACGATGGACATGTGATGCTCCACTGTACAATGGACATGTGACGCTCCACCGTATGATGGACATGCAAGGCTCCACTGTACAATGGACATGTGACACTCCACCGTACGATGGACATGCGACGCTCTACCGTAGGATGGACTAGCGAAACTCCACCGTAAGATGGACATGTGACGCTCCACCGTACGATGGACATCTGACGCTCCACCGTACGATGGACATGCTATGCTCCAGCGTACGATAGACGTGTGACGCTCCAGCGTACGATGGACATAAGACGCTCCACCGTATAATGGACATGTGACGCTCCACCGTACGATGGACATGAGACGCTCCACCGTATATGGACATGTGACGCTCCACCGTACGATGGACATGTGACACTCCACTGTACGATGGATATGCGATGCTCCACCGTACGATGGACATGTGATGTTCCACCGTACGATGGACATCTGACGCTCCACCGTAGGATGGACATGTGACGCTCCACCGTACGATGGACATGTGACGCTCCACCGTACGATGGACATACGAGGCTCCACCGTAAGATGGACATGTGACGCTCCACTGTACAATGGACATGTGACGCTCCACCGTATGATGGACATGCAAGGCTCCACTGTACAATGGACATGGGACGCTCCACTGAATGATGGACATGCAAGGCTCCACCATAAGATGGACATGTGACGCTCCACCGTACGATGGACATGCGACGCTCCACCGTACGATGGACATGTGACGCTCCACCGAAGGATGGACATGTGATGCTCCACCGAAGGATGGACATGCGAGGCTCCACTGTAAGATGGACATGTTATGCTCCACCGTACGATGGACATGCGAAGCTCCATCGTACGATGGACATGGGATGCTCCACCGTATGATGGACATGTGACACTCCACTGTACGATGGATATGCGACGCTCCACCGTACGATGGACATGCGACGCTCCATCGTACGATGGACATGGGATGCTCCACCGTATGATGGACATGTGACACTCCACTGTACGATGGATATGCGATGCTCCACCGTACGATGGACATGTGATGTTCCACCGTACGATGGACATCTGACGCTCCACCGTAGGATGGACATGTGACGCTCCACCGTACGATGGACATGTGACGCTCCACCGTGCGATGGACATGGGATGCTCCATCGTACGATGGACAGGTGATGCTCCACCAAACGATGGACATGCTATGCTCCACCGTACGATGGACATTTGACGCTCCACCGTACGATGGACATGAGACGCTCCACCGTACGATCGACATTTTTCACTAGCGAAACTCCACCGTAAGATGGACATGTGATGCTCCACCGTACGATCGACATCTGACGCTCCACCGTACGATGGACATGCTATGCTCCAGCGTACGATAGACATGTGACGCTCCACCGTACGATGGACATGGGACGCTCCACCGTATAATGGACATGTGACGCTCCACCGTACGATGGACATGAGACGCTCCACCGTATATGGACATGTGACGCTCCACCGTACGATGGACATGTGACACTCCACTGTACGATGGATATGCGATGCTCCACCGTACGATGGACATGTGATGTTCCACCGTACGATGGACATCTGACGCTCCACCGTAGGATGGACATGTGACGCTCCACCGTACGATGGACATGTGACGCTCCACCGTACGATGGACATACGAGGCTCCACCGTAAGATGGACATGTGACGCTCCACTGTACAATGGACATGTGACGCTCCACCGTATGATGGACATGCAAGGCTCCACTGTACAATGGACATGGGACGCTCCACCGAATGATGGACATGCGAGGCTCCACCATAAGATGGACATGTGACGCTCCACCGTACGATGGACATGCGACGCTCCACCGTACGATGGACATGTGACGCTCCACCGAAGGATGGACATGTGATGCTCCACCGAAGGATGGACATGCGAGGCTCCACTGTAAGATGGACATGTTATGCTCCACCGTACGATGGACATGCGACGCTCCATCGTACGATGGACATGGGATGCTCCACCGTATGATGGACATGTGACACTCCACTGTACGATGGATATGCGATGCTCCACCGTACGATGGACATGTGATGTTCCACCGTACGATGGACATCTGACGCTCCACCGTAGGATGGACATGTGACGCTCCACCGTACGATGGACATGTGACGCTCCACCGTACGATGGACATGGGATGCTCCATCGTACGATGGACATGTGATGCTCCACCATACGATGGACATGCTATGCTCTACCATACGATGGACATGTGACGCTCCACCGTACGATGGACATGAGACGCTCCACCGTACGATCGACATGCGATGTTTCACAGTACGATTGACATGTGATGCTCCACTGTACGATGGACATCTAACGCTCCACCATACGATGGACATGAGATGCTCCACCGTACGATGGACATGTGACGCTCCACCGAATGATGGACATGCGAGGTTCCACCGTAAGATGGACATGTGACGCTCCACCGTACGATAGACATGCGATGCTCCACCGTACGATGGACATGTGACGCTCCACTGTACAATGGACATGTGACGCTCCACCGTATGATGGACATGCAAGGCTCCACTGTACAATGGACATGTGACACTCCACCGTACGATGGACATGCGACGCTCTACCGTAGGATGGACTAGCGAAGCTCCACCGTACGATGGACATGTGACGCTCCACTGTACAATGGACATGTGACGCTCCACCGTATGATGGACATGCAAGGCTCCACTGTACAATGGACATGTGACACTCCACCGTACGATGGACATGCGACGCTCTACCGTAGGATGGACTAGCGAAGCTCCACCGTAAGATGGACATCTGACGCTCCACCGTACGATGGACATGTGATGCTCCACTGTACGATGGACATGTGACGCTCCACCGTACGATGGACATGGGACGCTCCAATGTACGATGGACATGCGATGCTCCACTGTACGATGGACATGCGATGCTCCACTGTACGACGGACATGTGACGCTCCACCTTACGATGGACATCTGACGCTCCACTGTGCGATCGGCATGTGATGCTCCACTGTACAATGGACATGTGACGCTCCACCGTATGATGGACATGCAAGGCTCCACTGTACAATGGACATGTGACACTCCACCGTACGATGGACATGCGACGCTCTAACGTAGGATGGACTAGCGAAGCTCCACCGTAAGATGGACATGTGACGCTCCACAGTACGATGGACATCTGACGCTCCACCGTACGATGGACATGTGATGCTCCACTGTACGATGGACATGTGACGCTCCACCATACGATGGACATGGGACGCTCCAATGTACGATGGACATGCGACGCTCCACCGTACGATGGACATGCGATGCTCCACTGTACGACGGACATGTGACGCTCCACTGTATGATGGACATGCGAGGTTCCACCGTACGATGGACATGGGATGCTCCATCGTACGATGGACATGTGACGCTCCACAGTACGATCGACATGCGATGCTCCACCGTACGATGGACATGTGATGCTCCATCGTACGATGGACATCTGACGCTCCACCGTACAATGGACATGTGACGCTCCATCGTACGATGGACATGTGACGCTATACTGAATGATGGACATGCGAGGCTCCACCGTAAGATGGACATGTGACGCTCCACCGTATGATGGACATGCGACGCTCAATCGTACGATGGACATGGGATGCTCCACCGTATGATGGACATGTGACGCTCCACCGTACGATGGACATGTGACGCTCCACTGTATGATGGACATCTGATGCTCCACCGTACGATGGACATCTGACGCTCCACCGTACGATGGACATGCTATGCTCCACCGTACGATCGACATGCGATGCTCCACCGTACGATGGACATGTGATGCACCACCGTACGATGGACATGTGATGCTCCACCGTACGATGGACATCTGATGCTCCACCGTACGATGGACATGCTATGCTCCACCGCACGGTGGACATGTGAGGCTCCACCGTACGATGGACATGGGACGCTCCACCGAATGATGGACATGTGAGGCTCCACCATAAGATGGACATGTGACGCTCCACCGTACGATGGACATGCGACGCTCCACCGTACGATGGACATGTGACGCTCCACCGAAGGATGGACATGCGGGGCTCCACTGTAAGATGGACATGTTACGCTCCACCGTACGATGGACATGCGACGCTCCATCGTACGATGGACATGGGATGCTCCACCGTATGATGGACATGTGACACTCCACTGTACGATGGATATGCGATGCTCCACCGTACGATGGACATGTGATGTTCCACCGTACGATGGACATCTGACGCTCCACCGTAGGATGGACATGTGACGCTCCACCGTACGATGGACATGTGACGCTCCACCGTACGATGGACATGGGATGCTCCATCGTACGATGGACAGGTGATGCTCCGCCATACGATGGACATGCTATGCTCCACCGTACGATGGACATTTGACGATCCACCGTACGATGGACATGAGACGCTCCACCGTACGATCGACATGCGATGCTTCACAGTACGATTGACATGTGATGCTCCACTGTACGATGGACATCTAACGCTCCACCATACGATGGACATGAGATGCTCCACCGTACGATGGACATGTGATGCTCCACCGAATGATGGACATGCGAGGTTCCACCGTAAGATGGACATGTGACGCTCCACCTTACGATAGACATGCGATGCTCCACCGTACGATGAACATGTGATGATCCACTGTACAATGGACATGTGACGCTCCACCGTATGATGGACATGCAAGGCTCCACTGTACAATGGACATGTGACACTCCACCGTACGATGGACATGCGACGCTCTACCGTAGGATGGACTAGCGAAGATCCACCGTAAGATGGACATGTGACGCTCCACATGGGACGCTCCACCGAATGATGGACATGCGAGGCTCCACCATAAGATGGACATGTGACGCTCCACTGTACGATGGACATGCGACGCTCCACCGTACGATGGACATGTGACGCTCCACCGAAGGATGGACATGCGAGGCTCCACTGTAAGATGGACATGTTACGCTCCACCGTACGATGGACATGCGACGCTCCATCGTACGATGGACATGGGATGCTCCACCGTATGATGGACATGTGACACTAAACTGTACGATGGATATGCGATGCTCCATCGTACGATGGACATGTGATGTTCCACCGTACGATGGACATCTGACGCTCCACCGTAGGATGGACATGTGACGCTCCACCGTACGATGGACATGTGACGCTCCACCGTACGATGGACATGGGATGCTCCATCGTACGATGAACAGGTGATGCTCCACCATACGATGGACATGCTATGCTCCACCGTACGATGGACATTTGACGCTCCACCGTACGATGGACATGAGACGCTCCACCGTACGATCGACATGCGATGCTTCACAGTACGATTGACATGTGATGCTCCACTGTACGATGGACATCTAACGCTCCACCATACGATGGACATGAGATGCTCCACCGTACGATGGACATGTGACGCTCCACCGAATGATGGACATGCGAGGTTCCACCGTAAGATGGACATGTGACGCTCCACCGTATGATAGACATGCGATGCTCCACCGTACGATGGACATGTGATGCTCCACTGTACAATGGACATGTGACGCTCCACCGTATGATGGACATGCAAGGCTCCACTGTACAATGGACATGTGACACTCCACCGTACGATGGACATGCGACGCTCTACCGTAGGATGGACTAGCGAAGCTCCACCGTAAGATGGACATGTGACGCTCCACCGTACGATGGACATCTGACGCTCCACCGTACGATGGACATGCTATGCTCCAGCGTACGATAGACATGTGACGCTCCACCGTACGATGGACATGGGACGCTCCACCGTATAATGGACATGTGACGCTCCACCGTACGATGGACATGAGACGCTCCACCGTATATGGACATGTGACGCTCCACCGTACGATGGACATGTGACGCTCCAACGAATGATGGACATGCGATGCTCCACCGTAGGATGGACATGTGACGCTCCACCGTACGATGGACATCTGACGCTCCACCGTACGATGGACATGCTATGCTCCAGCGTACGATGGACATGTGACGCTCCACCGTACGATGGACATGGGACGCTCCACCGTATAATGGACATGTGACGCTCCACCGTACGATGGACATGAGATGCTCCACCGTATATGGACATGTGACGCTCCACCGTACGATGGACATGTGACGCTCCACCGAATGATGGACATGCGAGGCTCCACCGTAGGATGGACATGTGACGCTCCACCCTACGATGGACATGCGACGCTCCATCGTACGACGGACTAGCGAAGCTCCACCGTAAGATGGACATGTGACGCTCCACCGTACGATGGACATGCGATGCTCCATCGTACGATGGACATGGGATGCTCCACCGTATGATGGACATGTGACGCTCCACCGAATGATGGACATGCGATGCTCAATCGTACGATGGACATGGGATGCTCCACCGTATGATGGACATGTGACGCTCCACCGTACGATGGACATGTGACGCTCCACTGTATGATGGACATGTGACGCTCCACCGTACGATGGACATGTGACGCTCCACTGTACGATGGACATGCGACGCTCCACCGTACGATGGACATGCGATGCTCCACCGTACGATGGACTAGCGAAGCTCCACCGTAAGATGGACATTCGACGCTCCATCGTACGATGGACCCGTGACGCTCCACCGTACGATGGACATGCGACGCTCCATCGTACGATGGACTAGCGAAGCTCCACCGTAAGATGGACATGTGACGCTCCACAGTACGATGGACATGGGACGCTCCATCATACGATGGACATGTGATGCTCCACCGTACAATCGGCATGCGATGCTCCACCGTACGATCGACATGTGATGCTCCACTGTACGATGGACATGTCACGCTCCACCGTACGATGGACATGGGACGCTCCAATGTACGATGGACATGCGACGCTCCACTGTACGATGGACAGGCGATGCTCCACTGTATGATGGACATGTGACACTCCACTGTATGATGGACATGCGAGGCTCCACCGTACGATGGACATGTGACGCTCCACCGAATGATGGACATGCGAGGCTCCACCGTAAGATGGACATGTGACGCTCCACCGTACGATGGACATGGGACGCTCCACCAAACGATTGACATGTGAGGCTCCACCGTAAGATGGACATGTGACGCTCCACCATACGATGGACATGCGACGCTCCACCATATGATGGACATGTGACGCTCCACCATACGATGGACATCTGACACTCTACCGTACGATGGACATGCTATGCTCCACCGTACGATGGACATGTGACGCTCCACCGTACGATGGACATGGGATGCTCCATCGTACGATGGACATGTGACGCTCCACCCATCGATGGACATGCTATGCTCCACCGTATGATGGACATGTGACGCTCCACCGTACGATGGACATGGGACGCTCCACCGTAGGATGGACATGTGACGCTCCACCGTACGATGGACATGTGACGCTCCACCGTAAGATGGACCTGAGACGCTCCACTGTACGATGGACATGCGACGCTCCATCGTACAATGGACTAGCGATGCTCCACCGTAAGATGGACATGTGACGCTCCACCGTACGATGGACATGCGACGCTCCTTCGTACGATGGACATGGGACGCTCCACCGTACGATCGACATGCGATGCTCCACCGTACGATGGACATGTGATGCTCCACCGTACGATGGACATGGGACGCTCCAATGTATGATGGACATGTGACGCTCCACTGTACGATGGACATGCGATGCTCCACTGTACGATGAACATGTGACGCTCCACCGTATGATGAACATGTGACGCTCCACCGTACGATGGACATGCGAGGCTCCACCGTACGATGAACATGGGTGCTCCATCGTACGATGGACATGCGACGCTCCACCGTACGATGGACTAGCGAAGCTTCACCGTAAGATGGACATGCGACGCTCCATCGTACGATGGACACGGGACGCTCCACCGTACGATGGACCTCTGACGCCCACCGTACGATGGACATGCTATGCTCCACCGTACGATGGACATGTGACGCTCCACCGTACGATGGACATGGGGCGCTCCAATGTACGATGGACATGCGATGCTCCACTCTACGATGGACATGGGATGCTCCACCGTATAATGGACATGTGACGCTCCACCGTACGATGGACATGGGATGCTCCATCGTACGATGGACATGTGACGCTCCACCCATCGATGGACATGCTATGCTCCACCATACGATGGACATGTGACTCTCCACCGTACGATGGACATGGGACGCTCCACCGTAGGATGGACATGTGACGCTCCACCGTACGATGGACATGGGACGCTCCACCGTAAGATGGACATGCGACGCTCCACCGTACGATGGACTAGCGAAGCTCCACCATAAGATGGACATTCGACGCTCCATCGTACGATGGACACGTGACGCTCCACCGTACGATGGACATGCGACGCTCCATCGTACAATGGACTAGCGAAGCTCCACCGTAAGATGGACATGTGACGCTCCACAGTACGATGGACATGGGACGCTCCACCGTACGATGGACATGGGACGCTCCACCGTACGATGGACATGCAACGCTCCACTGTATGATGGACATGTGACGCTCCACCGTATGATGGACATGCGAGGCTCCACCGTACGATGGACATCTGATGCTCCACCGTACGATGGACATGCGATGCTCCACTGTACGATGGACATTTGACGCCCCACCGTATGATTGACATGCAAGGCTCCATCGTACGATGGACATGCGATGCTCCACCGTACGATGGACATGCGACGCTTTATCGTACGATGGACATGTGACGCTCCACCGTACGATCGACATGCGATGCTTCACAGTACGATGGACATGTGATGCTCCACCGTACGATGGACATCTGACGCTCCACCGTGCGATGGACATGCGATGCTCCACGGTACGATGGACATGTGATGCCCCACCGTATGATTGACATGCAAGGCTCCATCGTACGATGGACATGCGATGCTCCACCGTACGATGGACATGCAACGCTTTATCGTACGATGGACATGTGACGCTCCACCGTACGATCGACATGCGATGCTTCACAGTACGATGGACATGTGATGCTCCACCATACGATGGACATCTCACGCTCCATCATACGATGGACATGCGATGCTCCTCCGTACGATAGACATGTGATGCTCCATTGTACGATGGACATCTGACGCTCCACCGTACAATGGATATGCGATGCTCCACCGTACGATGGACATGGGACGCTCCACCGTACGATGGACATGGGACGCTCCACCGTATGATGGACATGCGAGGCTTCACTGTACGATGGACATGTGATGCTCCACAGTACGATGGACATGGGATGCTCCATCGTACGATGGACATGTGACGCTCCACCGTACGATGGACATGCGACGCTCCAATGCACGATGGACATGCGACGCTCCACTGTACGATGGACATGCAACGCTCCACTGTATGATGGACATGTGACGCTCCACCGTATGATGGACATGCGAGGCTCCACCGTACGATGGACATGGGACGCTCCAAAGTATGATGGACATGTGATGCTCCACCGTACGATGGACATGTGATGCTCCACCGTACGATGACCATGCGAGGCTCCAATGTACGATGGACATGTGACGCTCCACTGTACGATGGACATGCGACGCTCCATCGTATGATGGACATGTGATGCTCCACCGTACGATGGACATGCGACGCTTTATCGTATGATGGACATGTGACGCTCCATCAATACGATCGACATGCGATGCTTCACAGTACGATGGACATCTCACGCTCCATCATACGATGGACATGCGATGCTCCACCGTACGATAGACATGTGATGCTCAATTGTACGATGGACATGGGACGCTCCACCGTACGATGGACATGTGACACTCCACCGTATGATGGACATGCGAGGCTCCACGGTACGATGGACATGTGATGCTCCACCGTACGATGGACATGGGATGCTCCATCGTACGATGGACATGTGACGCTCCACCGTACGATCGACATGTTATGCTCAACCGTACGATGGACATGTGATGATCCATCGTACGATGGACTAGCGACGCTCCACCGTAAGATGGACATGCGACGCTCCACAGTACGATGGACATGTGACGCTCCACTATACGATCGACATGCGATGCTCCATCGTACGATGGACATGTGATGCTCCACCATACGATGGACATCTGACGCTCCACCATACGATGGACATGCGACGATCCACTGTACGATGGACATGTGACGCTCCACTGTACGATGGACATGTGACACTCCATCGTACTATGGACTAGCGACGCTCCACCGTAAGATGGACATGCGACGCTCCACGTACAATGGACATGTGACGCTCCACCGTACGATGGACATCCGACGTTCCACTGTATGATGGACATCCGATGCACCACCGTACGATGGACATGCGACGTTCCATCGTACGATGGACATGCGATGCTCCACCGTACGATGGACATGGGATGATCCGCCGTATGATGGACATGTGACGCTCCACCGTACGATGGACATGCGTTGCTCCACCGTGCGATGGACATGAGATGCTCCACCGTACGATAGACATCTGACGCTCCATTGTACGATAGACATGCGATGCCCCACCGTACAATGGACATGCGGCGCTCCACTGTATGATGGACATGCGATGCTTTACTGTACAATGGACACGTGACGCTCCACCGTACGATGGACATGCGACGCTCCATCGTACGATGGACTAGCGAAGCTTCACCGTAAGATGGACATGTGATGCTCCACAGTGCGATGGACATGAGATGCTCCATCATACGATGGACATGTGACGCTTCACCGTACGATCGACATGCGATGCTCCACCGTAGGATGGACATGTGACGCTCCACCGTACGATGGACATCTGACGCTGGACCGTACGATGGACATGCTATGCTCCAGCGTACGATGGACATGTGACGCTCCACCGTACGATGGACATGGGATGCTCCACCGTATAATGGACATGTGACGCTCCACCGTACGATGGACATGAGACGCTCCACCGTATATGGACATGTGACGCTCCACCGTACGATGGACATGTGACGCTCCACCGAGTGATGGACATGCGAGGCTCCACCGTAGGATGGACATGTGACGCTCCACCATACGATGGACATGCGACGCTCCACCGTACGATGGACATGTGACGCTCCACCGTACGATGGACATGTGACGCTCCACGGTATGATGGACATGCAAAGCTCCACTCTACGATGGACATGTGACGCTCCATCGTACGATGGACTAGCGAAGCTCCACCGTAAGATGGACACGTGACGCTCCACAGTACGATGGACATGGGACGCTCCATCATAAGATGAACATGTGATGCTCCACCGTACGATCGACATGCGATGCTCCACCGTACGATCGACATGTGATGCTCCACTGTACGATGGACATGTGATGCTCCACCGTACGATGGACATGGGACGCTCCAATGTACGATGGACATGCAACGCTCCACTGTATGATGGACATGTGACGCTCCACCGTATGATGGACATGTGAGGCTCCACCGTACGATGGACATGGGACGCTCCACCGTACGATGGACATGCAACGCTCCACTGTATGATGGACATGTGACGCTCCACCGTATGATGGACATGCGAGGCTCCACCGTACGATGGACATCTGATGCTCCACCGTACGATAGACATGCGATGCTCCACCGTACGATGGACATGTGACGCTCCACCGTACGATGGACATGTGATGCTCCACGGTATGATGGACATGCAAAGCTCCACTCTACGATGGACATGTGACGCTCCATCGTACGATGGACTAGCGAAGCTCCACCGTAAGATGGACACGTGACGCTCCACAGTACGATGGACATGGGACGCTCCATCATACGATGAACATGTGATGCTCCACCGTACGATCGACATGCGATGCTCCACCGTACGATCGACATGTGATGCTCCACTGTACGATGGACATGTGATGCTCCACCGTACGATGGACATGGGACGCTCCAATGTACGATAGACATGCAATGCTCCACTGTATGATGGACATGTGACGCTCCACCGTATGATGGACATGTGAGACTCCACCGTACGATGGACATGGGACGCTCCACCGTACGATGGACATGCAACGCTCCACTGTATGATGGACATGTGACGCTCCACCGTATGATGGACATGCGAGGCTCCACCGTACGATGGACATGGGACGCTCCACCGTATGATGGACATGTGATGCTCCACCGTACGATGGAAATGTGACGCTCCACCGTACGATGGACATGCGAGGCTCCACTGTACGATGAACATGTGACGCTCCACTGTACGATGGACATGCGACGCTCCATCGTATGATGGACATGTGATGCTCCACCGTACGATGGACATGCGACGCTTTATCGTACGATGGACATGTGACGCTCCACCGTACGATCGACATGCGATGCTTCACAGTACGATGGACATCTCACGCTCCATCATACGATGGACATGCGATGCTCCACCGTACGATGGACATGTGACGCTCCACCGTACGATGGACATGCTATGCTCCACCGTACGATGGACATGTGACGCTCCACCGTACGATGGACATGGGATGCTCCACCGTACGATGGACATGTGACGCTCCACCGTACGATGGACATGTGACGCTCCACCGTACGATGGACATGGGAAGCTCCACCGTACGATGGACATGTGATGCTCCACCGTACGATGGACATGGGATGCTCCACCGTACGATGGACATGTGACAATCCACCGTACGATGGACATCTGACACTCCTCCGTACGATGGACATGGGATGCTCCACGGTACGATGGACATGTGACGCTCCACCGTACGATGGACATGCGACGCTCAATCGTACGATGGACTAGCGACACTCCACCGTAAGATGGACATGCGACGCTCCATCGTACGATGGACATGCGACGCTCCATCGCAGGATGGACATGCGACGCTCCACCGTACGAAGGACATGCGATGCTCCACCGTACTATGGACATGCGACGCTCCATCAGACGATAGACAAGTGACACTCCACTGTAAGATGGACATGCGAGGCTCCACCGTTCGATGGACATGTGACGCTCCACCGTATGATGGACATGTGACGCTCCACCGTACGATGGACATGTGACGCACCACTGTATGATGGACATGCGATGCTTTACTGTACAATGGACACGTTGCGCTCAACCGTAAGATGGACATGCGATGCTCCACAGTACGATGGACATGGGACGCTCCATCATACGATGGACATGTGACGCTCCACCGTACGATCGACATGCGATGCTCCACCGTACGATCGACATGTGATGCTCCACCGTTCGATCGACATGTGATGCTCCACCGTACGATGGACATGTGACGCTCCACCGTACGATCGACATGTGATGCTCCACCGTACGATGGACATGTGACAATCCACCGTACGATGGACATCTGACACTCCTCCGTACGATGGACATGGGAAGCTCCACCGTACGATGGACATGTGACGCTCCACCGTACGATGGACATGCGACGCTCAATCGTACGATGGACTAGCGACACTCCACCGTAAGATGGACATGCGACGCTCCACCGTACGATGGACATGCGACGCTCCATCGCAGGATGGACATGCGACGCTCCACCGTACGAAGGACATGCGATGCTCCACCGTACTATGGACATGCGACGCTCCATCGTACGATGGACATGCGACGCTCCATCGTATGATGGACATGTGATGCTCCACCGTACGATGGACATGCGACGCTTTATCGTACGATGGACATGTGACGCTCCACCGTACGATCGACATGCGATGCTTCACAGTACGATGGACATCTCACGCTCCATCATACGATGGACATGCGATGCTCCACCGTACGATGGACATGTGACGCTCCACCGTACGATGGACATGCTATGCTCCACCATACGATGGACATGTGACGCTCCACCGTACGATGGACATGCGACGCTCAAATGTACGATGGACATGCGACGCTCAAATGTACGATGGACATAAGACGCTCCACCGTACGATGGCCTAGTGACGCTCCAGCGTAAGATGGACATGTGACGCTCCACTGTACGATGGACATGTGATGCTCAGCTGTATGATGGACATGCGACGCTCCATCGTACGATGGACTAGCGATGCTCCAACGTAAGATGGACATGTGATGCTCCACCGTACGATGGACATGCGACGCTCCATCGCAGGATGGACATGCGACGCTCCACCGTACGAAGGACATGCGATGCTCCACCGTACTATGGACATGCGACGCTCCATCATACGATAGACATGTGACACTCCACTGTAAGATGGACATGCGAGGCTCCACCGTACGATGGACATGTGACGCTCCACCGTATGATGGACATCTGACGCTCCACCGTACGATGGACATGCTATGCTCCACTGTACGATGGACATGTGATGCTCCACCGTACGATGGACATGCTATGCTCCACCGTACGATGGACATGTGACGCTCCACCGTACGATGGACATGGGATGCTCCACCGTATGATGGACATGCGATGCTCCACTGTACGATGGACATGTGACGCTCCACCATATGATGGACATGTGAGGCTCCACTGTACGATGGACATGTGACGCTCCACCGTACGATGGACATGGGATGCTCCATCGTACGATGGACATGTGACGCTCCACCGTACGATCGACATGCGATGCTCCACCGTACGATGGACATGTGATGCTCCACCGTACGATGGACATCTGACGCTCCACCGTACGATGGACATGCTATGCTCCACCGTACGATGGACATGTGACGCTCCACCGTACGATGGACATGCTATGCTCCACCGTACGATGGACATGTGACGCTCCACCGTACGATGGACATGGGACGCTCCACCGTCCGATGGACATGTGACGCTCCACCGTACGATGGACATGTGACGCTCCACCATACGATGGACATGGGAGGCTCCACCGTACGATGGACATGTGACAATCCACCGTACGATGGACATCTGACGCTCCTCTGTACGATGAACATGCGACGCTCCACCGTACGATGGACTTGTGACGCTCCACCGTACGATGGACATGCGACACTCCATCGTACGATGGACTAGCGACACTCCACCGTAAGATGGACATGTGACGCTCCACCGTACGATGGACATGCGACGCTCCATCGTACGATGGACATGGGATGCTCTATCGTATGATGGACTATCGATGCTCCACCGTAAGATGGACATGTGACGCCCCACCGTATGATGGACATGCGACGCTCCATCGTACGATGGACATGGGATGCTCCACCGTACGATTTACATGTGATGCTCCACCGTACGATGGACATGCGACGCTCCACCGTACGATTTACATGCGATGCTCCACCGTACGATGGACCTGTGATGCTCCACCGTACGATGGACATCTGACGCTCCACCGTATGATGGACATGCAAGGCTCCACTGTACAATGGACATGTGACGCTCCACCGTACGATGGACATGCGACGCTCCACCGTATGATGGACATGCAACGCTCCATCGTACGATGGACATGTGACGCTCCACCATACGATGGACATCTGACGCTCCACCGTACGATGGACATGCGATGCTCCAATGTACGATGGACATGTGACGCTCCACCGTATGATTGACATGCAAGGCTCCACCGTAAAATGGACATGTGACGCTCCACCATACGATGGACATGCGACGCTCCACCATACGATGGACATATGACGCTCCACTGTACGATGGACATGTGACACTCCACCGTATGATGGACATGCAAGGCTCCACTGTACAATGGACATGTGACGCTCCACCGTACGATGGACATGGGACGCTCCAACGTATGATGGACATGCAACGCTCCATCGTACGATGGACATGTGACGCTCCACCATACGATGGACATCTGACGCTCCACCGTACGATGGACATGCGATGCTCCACTGTACGATGGACATGTGACGCCCCACCGTATGATTGACATGCAAGGCTCCACTGTACGATGGACATGTGACGCTCCAACGTATGATTGACATGCAAGGCTACACCGTAAAATGGACATGTGACGCTCCACCATACGATGGACATGCGACGCTCCATCGTACGATGGACATGAGATGCTCCACCGTACGATGGACATCTGATGCTCCACCATACGATGGACATGTGACACTCCGCTGTACGATGGACATGTGACGCTCCACCATATGATGGACATGTGACACTCCGCTGTACGATGGACATGTGACGCTCCACCATATGATGGACATGCGATGCTCCACCATACAATGGACATGCGACGCTCAAATGTACGATGGACATATGACGCTCCACCGTACGATGGACATGAGACGCTCCATCGGATGATGGCCTAGTGACGCTCCAGCGTAAGATGGACATGCGATGCTCCACCGTACGATGGACATGTGATGCTCCGCTGTACGATGGACATGCGACGCTCCATCGTACGATGGACTAGCGATGCTCCAACGTAAGATGGACATGTGATGCTCCACCGTACGATGGACTAGCGATGCTCCACCGTAAGATGGACATGTGACGCTCCACAGTACGATGGACATGGGACGCTCCATCATACGATGGACATGTGACGCTCCACCGTACGATCGACATGCGATGCTCCACCGTACGATGGACATGTGATGCTCCACCGTACGATGGACATGTGATGCTCCACGGTACGATGGACATGTGACGCTCCACCGTACGATGGACATGGGACGCTCCAATGTACGATGGACATGCAACGCTCCACTGTATGATGGACACATAAGATGGACATGTGATGCTCCACCGTACGATGGACATGCGACGCTCCATCGCAGGATGGACATGCGACGCTCCACCGTACGAAGGACATGCGATGCTCCACCGTACTATGGACATGCGACGCTCCATCATACGATAGACATGTGACACTCCACTGTAAGATGGACATGCGAGGCTCCACCGTACGATGGACATGTGACGCTCCACCGTATGATGGACATCTGACGCTCCACCGTACGATGGACATGCTATGCTCCACTGTACGATGGACATGTGATGCTCCACCGTACGATGGACATGCTATGCTCCACCGTACGATGGACATGTGACGCTCCACCGTACGATGGACATGGGATGCTCCACCGTATGATGGACATGCGATGCTCCACTGTACGATGGACATGTGACGCTCCACCATATGATGGACATGTGAGGCTCCACTGTACGATGGACATGTGACGCTCCACCGTACGATGGACATGGGATGCTCCATCGTACGATGGACATGTGACGCTCCACCGTACGATCGACATGCGATGCTCCACCGTACGATGGACATGTGATGCTCCACCGTACGATGGACATCTGACGCTCCACCGTACGATGGACATGCTATGCTCCACCGTACGATGGACATGTGACGCTCCACTGTACGATGGACATGCTATGCTCCACCGTACGATGGACATGTGACGCTCCACCGTACGATGGACATGGGATGCTCCACCGTACGATGGACATGTGACGCTCCACCGTACGATGGACATGTGACGCTCCACCATACGATGGACATGGGAGGCTCCACCGTACGATGGACATGTGACAATCCACCGTACGATGGACATCTGACGCTCCTCTGTACGATGAACATGCGACGCTCCACCGTACGATGGACTTGTGACGCTCCACCGTACGATGGACATGCGACACTCCATCGTACGATGGACTAGCGACACTCCACCGTAAGATGGACATGTGACGCTCCACCGTACGATGGACATGCGACGCTCCATCGTACGATGGACATGGGATGCTCTATCGTATGATGGACTATCGATGCTCCACCGTAAGATGGACATGTGACGCCCCACCGTATGATGGACATGCGACGCTCCATCGTACGATGGACATGGGATGCTCCACCGTACGATTTACATGTGATGCTCCACCGTACGATGGACATGCGACGCTCCACCGTACGATTTACATGCGATGCTCCACCGTACGATGGACCTGTGATGCTCCACCGTACGATGGACATCTGACGCTCCACCGTATGATGGACATGCAAGGCTCCACTGTACAATGGACATGTGACGCTCCACCGTACGATGGACATGCGACGCTCCACCGTATGATGGACATGCAACGCTCCATCGTACGATGGACATGTGACGCTCCACCATACGATGGACATCTGACGCTCCACCGTACGATGGACATGCGATGCTCCAATGTACGATGGACATGTGACGCTCCACCGTATGATTGACATGCAAGGCTCCACCGTAAAATGGACATGTGACGCTCCACCATACGATGGACATGCGACGCTCCACCATACGATGGACATATGACGCTCCACTGTACGATGGACATGTGACACTCCACCGTATGATGGACATGCAAGGCTCCACTGTACAATGGACATGTGACGCTCCACCGTACGATGGACATGGGACGCTCCAACGTATGATGGACATGCAACGCTCCATCGTACGATGGACATGTGACGCTCCACCATACGATGGACATCTGACGCTCCACCGTACGATGGACATGCGATGCTCCACTGTACGATGGACATGTGACGCCCCACCGTATGATTGACATGCAAGGCTCCACTGTACGATGGACATGTGACGCTCCAACGTATGATTGACATGCAAGGCTACACCGTAAAATGGACATGTGACGCTCCACCATACGATGGACATGCGACGCTCCATCGTACGATGGACATGAGATGCTCCACCGTACGATGGACATCTGATGCTCCACCATACGATGGACATGTGACACTCCGCTGTACGATGGACATGTGACGCTCCACCATATGATGGACATGTGACACTCCGCTGTACGATGGACATGTGACGCTCCACCATATGATGGACATGCGATGCTCCACCATACAATGGACATGCGACGCTCAAATGTACGATGGACATATGACGCTCCACCGTACGATGGACATGAGACGCTCCATCGGATGATGGCCTAGTGACGCTCCAGCGTAAGATGGACATGCGATGCTCCACCGTACGATGGACATGTGATGCTCCGCTGTACGATGGACATGCGACGCTCCATCGTACGATGGACTAGCGATGCTCCAACGTAAGATGGACATGTGATGCTCCACCGTACGATGGACTAGCGATGCTCCACCGTAAGATGGACATGTGACGCTCCACAGTACGATGGACATGGGACGCTCCATCATACGATGGACATGTGACGCTCCACCGTACGATCGACATGCGATGCTCCACCGTACGATGGACATGTGATGCTCCACGGTACGATGGACATGTGACGCTCCACCGTACGATGGACATGGGACGCTCCAATGTACGATGGACATGCAACGCTCCACTGTATGATGGACATGCGATGCTCCACTGTACGATTAACATGTGACGCTCCACCGTATGATGGACATGCGAGGCTCCACCGTATGATGGACATGGGATGCTCCTCCGTATGATGGACATGTGATGCTCCACCATCGTACGATGGACATGTGACGCTCCACCGTACGATGGACATGCGAATCTCAACTGTACGATGGACATGTGACGCTCCACTGTACGATGGACATGCGACGCTCCATCGTATGATGGACATGTGATGCTCCACCGTACGATGGACATGCGACGCTTTATCGTACGATGGACATGTGACGCTCCACCGTACGATCGACATGCGATGCTTCACAGTACGATGGACATGTGATGCTCCACCGTACGATGGACATCTCATGCTCCATCATACGATGGACATGCGATGCTCCACCGTACGATAGACATGTGATGCTCCATTGTACGATGGACATCTGACGCTCCACCGTACAATGGATATGCGATGCTCCACCGTACGATGGACATGGGACGCTCCACCGTATGGTGGACAGCGACACTCCACTGTACGATGGACATGTGATGCTCCACCGTACGACGGACATGCGATACTCCACCATACGATGGACATGTGACGCTCCACTGTACGATGGACATGTGACGCTCCACCGTATGATGGACATGCAAGGCTCCACTGTACAATGGACATGTGACGCTCCACCGTACGATGGACATGGGACGCTCCACCGTATAATGGACATGTGATGCTCCACCGTACGATGGACATGTGACGCTCCTCCATATGATGGACATGCGAGGCTCCACCGTAAGATGGACATGTGACGCTCCACCATACGATGGACATGCGACGCTCCATCGTACGATGGACATGTGATGCTCAACCGTACGATGGACATGTGATGCTCCACCGTATGATGGACATGCAAGGCTCCACGGTACAATGGACATGTGACGCTCCAACGCACGATGGACATGCGATGCTCCATCGTACGATGGACATGTGACGCTCCACCGTACGATGGACATGCGATGCTCCACTGTACGATGGACATGTGACGCTCCACCGTACGATTGACATGCGAGGCTCCACTGTACAATGGACATCTGACGCTCCACCGTACGATGGACATGCGATGCTCCACTGTACGATGGAAATGTGACGCTCCACCGAACGATGGACATGCAACGCTCCAGCGTACGATGGGCTAGCGACGCTCCACCGTAAGATGGACATGCGACGCTCCATGTACGATGGACATGTGACGCTCCACCGTACGATGGACATGCGACGCTCCACTCTATGATGGACATGCGATGCCTTACTGTACAATGGACATGTGACACTCCACCGTATGGGGGACATGTGATGCTCCACCATACGATGGACATCTGACGCTCCACCATACGATGGACATGCGATGCTCCACTGTACGATGGACATGTGAGGCTCTACCGTATGATTGACATGCAAGGCTCCACTGTACGATGGACATGTGACGCTCCACCTTACGATGGACATGCGACGCTCCACTGTATGATGGACATGCGATGCTTTACTGTACAATGGACATGTGACACTCCACCGTATGGGGGACATGTGACGCTCCACCATACGATGGCCATGCGATGCTTTACTGTACAATGGACATGTGACGCTCTACCGTATGATTGACATGTGACGCTCCACCGTATGATCGACATGCGATGCTTCACAGTACGATGGACATGTGATGCTCCACCGTACGATGGACATCTCATGCTCCATCATATGATGGACATGCGATGCTCCACCGTACGATAGACATGTGATGCTCCATTGTACGATGGACATCTGACGCTCCACCGTACAATTTATATGCGATGCTCCACCGTACGATGGACATGGGACGCTCCACCGTATGGTGGACATGCGACACTCCACTGTACGATGGACATGTGATGCTCCACCGTACGATGGACATGTGATGCTCCACCGTACGATGGACATGCGATACTCCACCATACGATGGACATGTGACGCTCCACTGTACGATGGACATGTGACGCTCCACCGTATGATGGACATGCAAGGCTCCACTGTACAATGGACATGTGACGCTCTACCGTACGATGGACATGGGACGCTCCACCGTATAATGGACATGTGACGCTCCACCGTACGATGGACATGTGACGCTCCTCCATATGATGGACATGCGAGGCTCCACCGTAAGATGGACATGTGACGCTCCACCATACGATGAACATGCGACGCTCCATCGTACGATGGACATGGGATGCTCCACCGTATGATGGACATGCGATGCTCCACCGTACGATGGACATGCGTTGCTCCACCGTACGATGGACATGTGATGCTCCACCGTACGATGGACATCTGACGCTCCACCGTACGATAGACATGCGATGCTCCACTGTATGATGGACATGCAAAGCTCCACCGTACGATGGACATGCGACGCTCCATCGTGCGATGGACATGCGATGCTCCATCGTGCGATGGACATGCGATGCTCCACTGTACGATGGACATGGGACGCTCCACCATACGATGGACATGGGACGCTCCATCGTACGATGGACTAGCGAAGCTCCACCGTAAGATGGACATGCGACGCTCCATCGTACGATGGACACGGGACGCTCCACCGTACGATGGACATGTGACGCTCCACCGTACGATTTACAAGCGATGCTCCACCGTACGATGGACCTGTGATGCTCCACAGTACGATGGACATCTGACGCTCCACCGTACGATAGACATGCGATGCTCCACCATACGATGGACATGTGACGCTCCACTGTACGATGGACATGTGACGCTCCACCGTACGATGGACATGCGACGCTCCACCGTATGATGGACATGCAACGCTCCATCGTACGATGGACATGTGACGCTCCACCATACGATGGACATCTGACGCTCCACCGTACGATGGACATGCGATGCTCCACTGTACGATGGACATTTGACGCCCCACCGTATGATTGACATGCAAGGCTCCATCGTACGATGGACATGCGATGCTCCACCGTACGATGGACATGCGACGCTTTATCGTACGATGGACATGTGACGCTCCACCGTACGATCGACATGCGATGCTTCACAGTACGATGGACATGTGATGCTCCACCGTACGATGGACATCTGACGCTCCACCGTGCGATGCACATGCGATGCTCCACTGTACGATGGACATGTGACGCCCCACCGTATGATTGACATGCAAGGCTCCATCGTACGATGGACATGCGATGCTCCACCGTACGATGGACATGCGACGCTTTATCGTACGATGGACATGTGACGCTCCACCGTACGATCGACATGTGATGCTTCACAGTACGATGGACATGTGATGCTCCACCATGCGATGGACATCTCACGCTCCATCATACGATGGACATGCGATGCTCCACCGTACGATAGACATGTGATGCTCCATTGTACGATGGACATCTGACGCTCCACCGTACAATGGATATGCAATGCTCCACCGTACGATGGACATGGGACGCTCCACCGTACGATGGACATGGGACGCTCCACCGTATGATGGACATGCGAGGCTCCACTGTACGATGGACATGTGATGCTCCACCGTACGATGGACATGGGATGCTCCATCGTACGATGGACATGTGACGCTCCACCGTACGATGGACATGCGACGCTCCACTGCACGATGGACATCCGACGCTCCACTGTACGATGGACATGCAACGCTCCACTGTATGATGGACATGTGACGCTCCACCGTATGATGGACATGCGAGGCTCCACCGTACGATGGACATGCGACGCTCCAAAGTATGATGGACTTGTGATGCTCCACCGTACGATGGACATGTGACGCTCCACCGTACGATGACCATGCGAGGCTCCACTGTACGATGGACATGTGACGCTCCACTGTACGATGGACATGCGACGCTCCATCGTATGATGGACATGTGATGCTCCACCGTACGATGGACATGCGACGCTTTATCGTATGATGGACATGTGACGCTCCATCGTACGATCGACATGCGATGCTTCACAGTACGATGGACATCTCACGCTCCATCATACGATGGACATGCGATGCTCCACCGTACGATAGACATGTGATGCTCCATTGTACGATGGACATGGGACGCTCCACCGTACGATGGACATGTGACACTCCACCGTATGATGGACATGCGAGGCTCCACGGTACGATGGACATGTGATGCTCCACCGTACGATGGACATGGGATGCTCCATCGTACGATGGACATGTGACGCTCCACCGTACGATCGACATGTTATGCTCCACCGTACGATGGACATGTGATGATCCATCGTACGATGGACTAGCGACGCTCCAGCGTAAGATGGACATGCGACGCTCCACAGTACGATGGACATGTGACGCTCCACCATACGATCGACATGCGATGCTCCATCGTACGATGGACATGTGATGCTCCACCATACGATGGACATCTGACGCTCCACCATACGATGGACATGCGACGATCCACTGTACGATGGACATGTGACGCTCCACTGTACGATGGACATGTGACACTCCATCGTACTATGGACTAGCGACGCTCCACCGTAAGATGGACATGCGACGCTCCACGTACAATGGACATGTGACGCTCCACCGTACGATGGACATCCGACGCTCCACTGTATGATGGACATCCGATGCACCACCGTACGATGGACATGCGACGTTCCATCGTACGATGGACATGCGATGCTCCACCGTACGATGGACATGGGATGCTCCACCGTATGATGGACATGTGACGCTCCACTGTACGATGGACATGCGACGCTCTACCGTAGGATGGACTAGCGAAGATCCACCGTAAGATGGACATGTGACGCTCCACATGGGACGCTCCACCGAATGATGGACATGCGAGGCTCCACCATAAGATGGACATGTGACGCTCCACTGTACGATGGACATGCGACGCTCCACCGTACGATGGACATGTGACGCTCCACCGAAGGATGGACATGCGAGGCTCCACTGTAAGATGGACATGTTACGCTCCACCGTACGATGGACATGCGACGCTCCATCGTACGATGGACATGGGATGCTCCACCGTATGATGGACATGTGACACTAAACTGTACGATGGATATGCGATGCTCCATCGTACGATGGACATGTGATGTTCCACCGTACGATGGACATCTGACGCTCCACCGTAGGATGGACATGTGACGCTCCACCGTACGATGGACATGTGACGCTCCACCGTACGATGGACATGGGATGCTCCATCGTACGATGAACAGGTGATGCTCCACCATACGATGGACATGCTATGCTCCACCGTACGATGGACATTTGACGCTCCACCGTACGATGGACATGAGACGCTCCACCGTACGATCGACATGCGATGCTTCACAGTACGATTGACATGTGATGCTCCACTGTACGATGGACATCTAACGCTCCACCATACGATGGACATGAGATGCTCCACCGTACGATGGACATGTGACCCTCTACCGAATGATGGACATGCGAGGTTCCACCGTAAGATGGACATGTGACGCTCCACCGTACGATAGACATGCGATGCTCCACCGTACGATGGACATGTGATGCTCCACTGTACAATGGACATGTGACGCTCCACCGTATGATGGACATGCAAGGCTCCACTGTACAATGGACATGTGACACTCCACCGTACGATGGACATGCGACGCTCTACCGTAGGATGGACTAGCGAAGCTCCACCGTAAGATGGACATGTGACGCTCCACCGTACGATGGACATCTGACGCTCCACCGTACGATGGACATGCTATGCTCCAGCGTACGATAGACATGTGACGCTCCACCGTACGATGGACATGGGACGCTCCACCGTATAATGGACATGTGACGCTCCACCGTACGATGGACATGAGACGCTCCACCGTATATGGACATGTGACGCTCCACCGTACGATGGACATGTGACGCTCCAACGAATGATGGACATGCGATGCTCCACCGTAGGATGGACATGTGACGCTCCACCGTACGATGGACATCTGACGCTCCACCGTACGATGGACATGCTATGCTCCAGCGTACGATGGACATGTGACGCTCCACCGTACGATGGACATGGGACGCTCCACCGTATAATGGACATGTGACGCTCCACCGTACGATGGACATGAGATGCTCCACCGTATATGGACATGTGACGCTCCACCGAATGATGGACATGCGAGGCTCCACCGTAGGATGGACATGTGACGCTCCACCCTACGATGGACATGCGACGCTCCATCGTACGACGGACTAGCGAAGCTCCACCGTAAGATGGACATGTGACGCTCCACCGTACGATGGACATGCGATGCTCCATCGTACGATGGACATGGGATGCTCCACCGTATGATGGACATGTGACGCTCCACCGAATGATGGACATGCGATGCTCAATCGTACGATGGACATGGGATGCTCCACCGTATGATGGACATGTGACGCTCCACCGTACGATGGACATGTGACGCTCCACTGTATGATGGACATGTGACGCTCCACCGTACGATGGACATGTGACGCTCCACTGTACGATGGACATGCGACGCTCCACCGTACGATGGACATGCGATGCTCCACCGTACGATGGACTAGCGAAGCTCCACCGTAAGATGGACATTCGACGCTCCATCGTACGATGGACCCGTGACGCTCCACCGTACGATGGACATGCGACGCTCCATCGTACGATGGACTAGCGAAGCTCCACCGTAAGATGGACATGTGACGCTCCACAGTACGATGGACATGGGACGCTCCATCATACGATGGACATGTGATGCTCCACCGTACAATCGGCATGCGATGCTCCACCGTACGATCGACATGTGATGCTCCACTGTACGATGGACATGTCACGCTCCACCGTACGATGGACATGGGACGCTCCAATGTACGATGGACATGCGACGCTCCACTGTACGATGGACAGGCGATGCTCCACTGTATGATGGACATGTGACACTCCACTGTATGATGGACATGCGAGGCTCCACCGTACGATGGACATGTGACGCTCCACCGAATGATGGACATGCGAGGCTCCACCGTAAGATGGACATGTGACGCTCCACCGTACGATGGACATGGGACGCTCCACCAAACGATTGACATGTGAGGCTCCACCGTAAGATGGACATGTGACGCTCCACCATACGATGGACATGCGACGCTCCACCATATGATGGACATGTGACGCTCCACCATACGATGGACATCTGACGCTCTACCGTACGATGGACATGCTATGCTCCACCGTACGATGGACATGTGACGCTCCACCGTACGATGGACATGGGATGCTCCATCGTACGATGGACATGTGACGCTCCACCCATCGATGGACATGCTATGCTCCACCGTATGATGGACATGTGACGCTCCACCGTACGATGGACATGGGGCGCTCCACCGTAGGATGGACATGTGACGCTCCACCGTACGATGGACATGTGACGCTCCACCGTAAGATGGACCTGAGACGCTCCACTGTACGATGGACATGCGACGCTCCATCGTACAATGGACTAGCGATGCTCCACCGTAAGATGGACATGTGACGCTCCACCGTACGATGGACATGCGACGCTCCTTCGTACGATGGACATGGGACGCTCCACCGTACGATCGACATGCGATGCTCCACCGTACGATGGACATGTGATGCTCCACCGTACGATGGACATGGGACGCTCCAATGTATGATGGACATGTGACGCTCCACTGTACGATGGACATGCGATGCTCCACTGTACGATGAACATGTGACGCTCCACCGTATGATGAACATGTGACGCTCCACCGTACGATGGACATGCGAGGCTCCACCGTACGATGAACATGGGTGCTCCATCGTACGATGGACATGCGACGCTCCACCGTACGATGGACTAGCGAAGCTTCACCGTAAGATGGACATGCGACGCTCCATCGTACGATGGACACGGGACGCTCCACCGTACGATGGACCTCTGACGCCCACCGTACGATGGACATGCTATGCTCCACCGTACGATGGACATGTGACGCTCCACCGTACGATGGACATGGGGCGCTCCAATGTACGATGGACATGCGACGCTCCACTCTACGATGGACATGGGATGCTCCACCGTATAATGGACATGTGACGCTCCACCGTACGATGGACATGGGATGCTCCATCGTACGATGGACATGTGACGCTCCACCCATCGATGGACATGCTATGCTCCACCATACGATGGACATGTGACTCTCCACCGTACGATGGACATGGGACGCTCCACCGTAGGATGGACATGTGACGCTCCACTGTACGATGGACATGTGACGCTCCACCGTAAGATGGACATGCGACGCTCCACCGTACGATGGACTAGCGAAGCTCCACCGTAAGATGGACATTCGACGCTCCATCGTACGATGGACACGTGACGCTCCACCGTACGATGGACATGCGACGCTCCATCGTACAATGGACTAGCGAAGCTCCACCGTAAGATGGACATGTGACGCTCCACAGTACGATGGACATGGGACGCTCCACCGTACGATGGACATGGGACGCTCCACCGTACGATGGACATGCAACGCTCCACTGTATGATGGACATGTGACGCTCCACCGTATGATGGACATGCGAGGCTCCACCGTACGATGGACATCTGATGCTCCACCGTACGATGGACATGCGATGCTCCACTGTACGATGGACATTTGACGCCCCACCGTATGATTGACATGCAAGGCTCCATCGTACGATGGACATGCGATGCTCCACCGTACGATGGACATGCGACGCTTTATCGTACGATGGACATGTGACGCTCCACCGTACGATCGACATGCGATGCTTCACAGTACGATGGACATGTGATGCTCCACCGTACGATGGACATCTGACGCTCCACCGTGCGATGGACATGCGATGCTCCACGGTACGATGGACATGTGATGCCCCACCGTAGGATTGACATGCAAGGCTCCATCGTACGATGGACATGCGATGCTCCACCGTACGATGGACATGCAACGCTTTATCGTACGATGGACATGTGACGCTCCACCGTACGATCGACATGCGATGCTTCACAGTACGATGGACATGTGATGCTCCACCATACGATGGACATCTCACGCTCCATCATACGATGGACATGCGATGCTCCTCCGTACGATAGACATGTGATGCTCCATTGTACGATGGACATCTGACGCTCCACCGTACAATGGATATGCGATGCTCCACCGTACGATGGACATGGGACGCTCCACCGTACGATGGACATGGGACGCTCCACCGTATGATGGACATGCGAGGCTTCACTGTACGATGGACATGTGATGCTCCACCGTACGATGGACATGGGATGCTCCATCGTACGATGGACATGTGACGCTCCACCGTACGATGGACATGCGACGCTCCAATGCACGATGGACATGCGACGCTCCACTGTACGATGGACATGCAACGCTCCACTGTATGATGGACATGTGACGCTCCACCGTATGATGGACATGCGAGGCTCCACCGTACGATGGACATGGGACGCTCCAAAGTATGATGGACATGTGATGCTCCACCGTACGATGGACATGTGATGCTCCACCGTACGATGACCATGCGAGGCTCCACTGTACGATGGACATGTGACGCTCCACTGTACGATGGACATGCGACGCTCCATCGTATGATGGACATGTGATGCTCCACCGTACGATGGACATGCGACGCTTTATCGTATGATGGACATGTGACGCTCCATCGTACGATCGACATGCGATGCTTCACAGTACGATGGACATCTCACGCTCCATCATACGATGGACATGCGATGCTCCACCGTACGATAGACATGTGATGCTCAATTGTACGATGGACATGGGACGCTCCACCGTACGATGGACATGTGACACTCCACCGTATGATGGACATGCGAGGCTCCACGGTACGATGGACATGTGATGCTCCACCGTACGATGGACATGGGATGCTCCATCGTACGATGGACATGTGACGCTCCACCGTACGATCGACATGTTATGCTCCACCGTACGATGGACATGTGATGATCCATCGTACGATGGACTAGCGACGCTCCACCGTAAGATGGACATGCGACACTCCACAGTACGATGGACATGTGACGCTCCACCATACGATCGACATGCGATGCTCCATCGTACGATGGACATGTGATGCTCCACCATACGATGGACATCTGACGCTCCACCATACGATGGACATGCGACGATCCACTGTACGATGGACATGTGACGCTCCACTGTACGATGGACATGTGACACTCCATCGTACTATGGACTAGCGACGCTCCACCGTAAGATGGACATGCGACGCTCCACGTACAATGGACATGTGACGCTCCACCGTACGATGGACATCCGACGTTCCACTGTATGATGGACATCCGATGCACCACCGTACGATGGACATGCGACGTTCCATCGTACGATGGACATGCGATGCTCCACCGTACGATGGACATGGGATGATCCGCCGTATGATGGACATGTGACGCTCCACCGTACGATGGACATGCGTTGCTCCACCGTGCGATGGACATGAGATGCTCCACCGTACGATAGACATCTGACGCTCCATTGTACGATAGACATGCGATGCCCCACCGTACAATGGACATGCGACGCTCCACTGTATGATGGACATGCGATGCTTTACTGTACAATGGACACGTGACGCTCCACCGTACGATGGACATGCGACGCTCCATCGTACGATGGACTAGCGAAGCTTCACCGTAAGATGGACATGTGATGCTCCACAGTGCGATGGACATGAGATGCTCCATCATACGATGGACATGTGACGCTTCACCGTACGATCGACATGCGATGCTCCACCGTAGGATGGACATGTGACGCTCCACCGTACGATGGACATCTGACGCTGGACCGTACGATGGACATGCTATGCTCCAGCGTACGATGGACATGTGACGCTCCACCGTACGATGGACATGGGATGCTCCACCGTATAATGGACATGTGACGCTCCACCGTACGATGGACATGAGACGCTCCACCGTATATGGACATGTGACGCTCCACCGTACGATGGACATGTGACGCTCCACCGAGTGATGGACATGCGAGGCTCCACCGTAGGATGGACATGTGACGCTCCACCATACGATGGACATGCGACGCTCCACCGTACGATGGACATGTGACGCTCCACCGTACGATGGACATGTGACGCTCCACGGTATGATGGACATGCAAAGCTCCACTCTACGATGGACATGTGACGCTCCATCGTACGATGGACTAGCGAAGCTCCACCGTAAGATGGACACGTGACGCTCCACAGTACGATGGACATGGGACGCTCCATCATAAGATGAACATGTGATGCTCCACCGTACGATCGACATGCGATGCTCCACCGTACGATCGACATGTGATGCTCCACTGTACGATGGACATGTGATGCTCCACCGTACGATGGACATGGGACGCTCCAATGTACGATGGACATGCAACGCTCCACTGTATGATGGACATGTGACGCTCCACCGTATGATGGACATGTGAGGCTCCACCGTACGATGGACATGGGACGCTCCACCGTACGATGGACATGCAACGCTCCACTGTATGATGGACATGTGACGCTCCACCGTATGATGGACATGCGAGGCTCCACCGAACGATGGACATCTGATGCTCCACCGTACGATAGACATGCGATGCTCCACCGTACGATGGACATGTGACGTTCCACCGTACGATGGACATGTGATGCTCCACGGTATGATGGACATGCAAAGCTCCACTCTACGATGGACATGTGACGCTCCATCGTACGATGGACTAGCGAAGCTCCACCGTAAGATGGACACGTGACGCTCCACAGTACGATGGACATGGGACGCTCCATCATACGATGAACATGTGATGCTCCACCGTACGATCGACATGCGATGCTCCACCGTACGATCGACATGTGATGCTCCACTGTACGATGGACATGTGATGCTCCACCGTACGATGGACATGGGACGCTCCAATGTACGATAGACATGCAATGCTCCACTGTATGATGGACATGTGACGCTCCACCGTATGATGGACATGTGAGACTCCACCGTACGATGGACATGGGACGCTCCACCGTATGATGGACATGCAACGCTCCACTGTATGATGGACATGTGACGCTCCACCGTATGATGGACATGCGAGGCTCCACCGTACGATGGACATGGGACGCTCCACCGTATGATGGACATGTGATGCTCCACCGTACGATGGAAATGTGACGCTCCACCGTACGATGGACATGCGAGGCTCCACTGTACGATGAACATGTGACGCTCCACTGTACGATGGACATGCGGCGCTCCATCGTATGATGGACATGTGATGCTCCACCGTACGATGGACATGCGACGCTTTATCGTACGATGGACATGTGACGCTCCACCGTACGATCGACATGCGATGCTTCACAGTACGATGGACATCTCACGCTCCATCATACGATGGACATGCGATGCTCCACCGTACGATGGACATGTGACGCTCCACCGTACGATGGACATGCTATGCTCCACCGTACGATGGACATGTGACGCTCCACCGTACGATGGACATGGGATGCTCCACCGTACGATGGACATGTGACGCTCCACCGTACGATGGACATGTGACGCTCCACCGTACGATGGACATGGGAAGCTCCACCGTACGATGGACATGTGATGTTCCACCGTACGATGGACATGGGATGCTCCACCGTACGATGGACATGTGACAATCCACCGTACGATGGACATCTGACACTCCTCCGTACGATGGACATGGGATGCTCCACGGTACGATGGACATGTGACGCTCCACCGTACGATGGACATGCGACGCTCAATCGTACGATGGACTAGCGACACTCCACCGTAAGATGGACATGCGACGCTCCATCGTACGATGGACATGCGACGCTCCATCGCAGGATGGACATGCGACGCTCCACCGTACGAAGGACATGCGATGCTCCACCGTACTATGGACATGCGACGCTCCATCAGACGATAGACATGTGACACTCCACTGTAAGATGGACATGCGAGGCTCCACCGTTCGATGGACATGTGACGCTCCACCGTATGATGGACATGTGACGCTCCACCGTACGATGGACATGTGACGCACCACTGTATGATGGACATGCGATGCTTTACTGTACAATGGACACGTTACGCTCAACCGTAAGATGGACATGCGATGCTCCACAGTACGATGGACATGGGACGCTCCATCATACGATGGACATGTGACGCTCCACCGTACGATCGACATGCGATGCTCCACCGTACGATCGACATGTGATGCTCCACCGTTCGATCGACATGTGATGCTCCACCGTACGATGGACATGTGACGCTCCACCGTACGATCGACATGTGATGCTCCACCGTACGATGGACATGTGACAATCCACCGTACGATGGACATCTGACACTCCTCCGTGCGATGGACATGGGATGCTCCACCGTACGATGGACATGTGACGCTCCACCGTACGATGGACATGCGACGCTCAATCGTACGATGGACTAGCGACACTCCACCGTAAGATGGACATGCGACGCTCCACCGTACGATGGACATGCGACGCTCCATCGCAGGATGGACATGCGACGCTCCACCGTACGAAGGACATGCGATGCTCCACCGTACTATGGACATGCGACGCTCCATCGTACGATGGACATGTGACGCTCCAAAGTACGATGGACATCTGACGCTCCACCGTACGATGGCCTAGTGACGCTCCAGCGTAAGATGGACATGTGACGCTCCACTGTACGATGGACATGTGATGCTCAGCTGTATGATGGACATGCGACGCTCCACCGTACGAAGGACATGCGATGCTCCACCGTACTATGGACATGCGACGCTCCATCGTACGATGGACATGTGACGCTCCAAAGTACGATGGACATCTGACGCTCCTCCGTACGATGGACATGCGACGCTCAAATGTACGATGGACATGCGACGCTCAAATGTACGATGGACATAAGACGCTCCACCTAACGATGGCCTAGTGACGCTCCAGCGTAAGATGGACATGTGACGCTCCACTGTACGATGGACATGTGATGCTCAGCTGTATGATGGACATGCGACGCTCCATCGTACGATGGACTAGCGATGCTCCAACGTAAGATGGACATGTGATGCTCCACCGTACGATGGACATGCGACGCTCCATCGCAGGATGGACATGCGACGCTCCACCGTACGAAGGACATGCGATGCTCCACCGTACTATGGACATGCGACGCTCCATCATACGATAGACATGTGACACTCCACTGTAAGATGGACATGCGAGGCTCCACCGTACGATGGACATGTGACGCTCCACCGTATGATGGACATCTGACGCTCCACCGTACGATGGACATGCTATGCTCCACTGTACGATGGACATGTGATGCTCCACCGTACGATGGACATGCTATGCTCCACCGTACGATGGACATGTGACGCTCCACCGTACGATGGACATGGGATGCTCCACCGTAGGATGGACATGCGATGCTCCACTGTACGATGGACATGTGACGCTCCACCATATGATGGACATGTGAGGCTCCACTGTACGATGGACATGTGACGCTCCACCGTACGATGGACATGGGATGCTCCATCGTACGATGGACATGTGACGCTCCACCGTACGATCGACATGCGATGCTCCACCGTACGATGGACATGGGACGCTCCAACGTATGATGGACATGCAACGCTCCATCGTACGATGGACATGTGACGCTCCACCATACGATGGACATCTGACGCTCCACCGTACGATGGACATGCGATGCTCCACTGTACGATGGACATGTGACGCCCCACCGTATGATTGACATGCAAGGCTCCACTGTACGATGGACATGTGACGCTCCAACGTATGATTGACATGCAAGGCTACACCGTAAAATGGACATGTGACGCTCCACCATACGATGGACATGCGACGCTCCATCGTACGATGGACATGAGATGCTCCACCGTACGATGGACATCTGATGCTCCACCATACGATGGACATGTGACACTCCGCTGTACGATGGACATGTGACGCTCCACCATATGATGGACATGTGACACTCTGCTGTACGATGGACATGTGACGCTCCACCATATGATGGACATGCGATGCTCCACCATACAATGGACATGCGACGCTCAAATGTACGATGGACATATGACGCTCCACCGTACGATGGACATGAGACGCTCCATCGGATGATGGCCTAGTGACGCTCCAGCGTAAGATGGACATGCGATGCTCCACCGTACGATGGACATGTGATGCTCCGCTGTACGATGGACATGCGACGCTCCATCGTACGATGGACTAGCGATGCTCCAACGTAAGATGGACATGTGATGCTCCACCGTACGATGGACTAGCGATGCTCCACCGTAAGATGGACATGTGACGCTCCACAGTACGATGGACATGGGACGCTCCATCATACGATGGACATGTGACGCTCCACCGTACGATCGACATGCGATGCTCCACCGTACGATGGACATGTGATGCTCCACGGTACGATGGACATGTGACACTCCACCGTACGATGGACATGGGACGCTCCAATGTACGATGGACATGCAACGCTCCACTGTATGATGGACATGCGATGCTCCACTGTACGATTAACATGTGACGCTCCACCGTATGATGGACATGCGAGGCTCCACCGTACGATGGACATGGGATGCTCCTCCGTATGATGGACATGTGATGCTCCACCGTACGATGGACATGTGACGCTCCACCGTACGATGGACATGCGAATCTCAACTGTACGATGGACATGTGACGCTCCACTGTACTATGGACATGCGACGCTCCATCGTATGATGGACATGTGATGCTCCACCGTACGATGGACATGCGACGCTTTATCGTACGATGGACATGTGACGCTCCACCGTACGATCGACATGCGATGCTTCACAGTACGATGGACATGTGATGCTCCACCGTACGATGGACATCTCATGCTCCATCATACGATGGACATGCGATGCTCCACCGTACGATAGACATGTGATGCTCCATTGTACGATGGACATCTGACGCTCCACCGTACAATGGATATGCGATGCTCCACCGTACGATGGACATGGGACGCTCCACCGTATGGTGGACAGCGACACTCCACTGTACGATGGACATGTGATGCTCCACCGTACGATGGACATGCGATACTCCACCATACGATGGACATGTGACGCTCCACTGTACGATGGACATGTGACGCTCCACCGTATGATGGACATGCAAGGCTCCACTGTACAATGGACATGTGACGCTCCACCGTACGATGGACATGGGACGCTCCACCGTATAATGGACATGTGATGCTCCACCGTACGATGGACATGTGACGCTCCTCCATATGATGGACATGCGAGGCTCCACCGTAAGATGGACATGTGACGCTCCACCATACGATGGACATGCGACGCTCCATCGTACGATGGACATGTGATGCTCAACCGTACGATGGACATGTGATGCTCCACCGTATGATGGACATGCAAGGCTCCACGGTACAATGGACATGTGACGCTCCAACGCACGATGGACATGCGATGCTCCATCGTACGATGGAATGTGACGCTCCACCGTACGATGGACATGCGATGCTCCACTGTACGATGGACATGTGACGCTCCACCGTACGATTGACATGCGAGGCTCCACTGTACAATGGACATCTGATGCTCCACCGTACGATGGACATGCGATGCTCCACTGTACGATGGAAATGTGACGCTCCACCGAACGATGGACATGCAACGCTCCAGCGTACGATGGGCTAGCGACGCTCCACCGTAAGATGGACATGCGACGCTCCATGTACGATGGACATGTGACGCTCCACCGTACGATGGACATGCGACGCTCCACTGTACGATGGACATGCGATGCTCCACTGTACGATGGACATGTGAGGCTCTACCGTATGATTGACATGCAAGGCTCCACTGTACGATGGACATGTGACGCTCCACCTTACGATGGACATGCGACGCTCCACTGTATGATGGACATGCGATGCTTTACTGTACAATGGACATGTGACACTCCACCGTATGGGGGACATGTGACGCTCCACCATACGATGGCCATGCGATGCTCCACTGTACGATGGACATGTGACGCTCTACCGTATGATTGACATGTGACGCTCCACCGTATGATCGACATGCGATGCTTCACAGTACGATGGACATGTGATGCTCCACCGTACGATGGACATCTCATGCTCCATCATATGATGGACATGCGATGCTCCACCGTACGATAGACATGTGATGCTCCATTGTACGATGGACATCTGACGCTCCACCATACGATGGACATGCGATGCTCCACTGTACGATGGACATGTGAGGCTCTACCGTATGATTGACATGCAAGGCTCCACTGTACGATGGACATGTGACGCTCCACCTTACGATGGACATGCGACGCTCCACTGTATGATGGACATGCGATGCTTTACTGTACAATGGACATGTGACACTCCACCGTATGGGGGACATGTGACGCTCCACCATACGATGGCCATGCGATGCTCCACTGTACGATGGACATGTGACGCTCTACCGTATGATTGACATGTGACGCTCCACCGTATGATCGACATGCGATGCTTCACAGTACGATGGACATGTGATGCTCCACCGTACGATGGACATCTCATGCTCCATCATATGATGGACATGCGATGCTCCACCGTACGATAGACATGTGATGCTCCATTGTACGATGGACATCTGACGCTCCACCGTACAATTTATATGCGATGCTCCACCGTACGATGGACATGGGACGCTCCACCGTATGGTGGACATGCGACACTCCACTGTACGATGGACATGTGATGCTCCACCGTACGATGGACATGTGATGCTCCACCGTACGATGGACATGCGATACTCCACCATACGATGGACATGTGACGCTCCACTGTACGATGGACATGTGACGCTCCACCGTATGATGGACATGCAAGGCTCCACTGTACAATGGACATGTGACGCTCTACCGTACGATGGACATGGGACGCTCCACCGTATAATGGACATGTGACGCTCCACCGTACGATGGACATGTGACGCTCCTCCATATGATGGACATGCGAGGCTCCACCGTAAGATGGACATGTGACGCTCCACCATACGATGAACATGCGACGCTCCATCGTACGATGGACATGGGATGCTCCACCGTATGATGGACATGCGATGCTCCACCGTACGATGGACATGCGTTGCTCCACCGTACGATGGACATGTGATGCTCCACCGTACGATGGACATCTGACGCTCCACCGTACGATAGACATGCGATGCTCCACTGTATGATGGACATGCAAAGCTCCACCGTACGATGGACATGCGACGCTCCATCGTGCGATGGACATGCGATGCTCCATCGTGCGATGGACATGCGATGCTCCACTGTACGATGGACATGGGACGCTCCACCATACGATGGACATGGGACGCTCCATCGTACGATGGACTAGCGAAGCTCCACCGTAAGATGGACATGCGACGCTCCATCGTACGATGGACACGGGACGCTCCACCATACGATGGACATGTGACGCTCCACCGTACGATTTACAAGCGATGCTCCACCGTACGATGGACCTGTGATGCTCCACAGTACGATGGACATCTGACGCTCCACCGTACGATAGACATGCGATGCTCCACCATACGATGGACATGTGACGCTCCACTGTACGATGGACATGTGACGCTCCACCGTACGATGGACATGCGACGCTCCACCGTATGATGGACATGCAACGCTCCATCGTACGATGGACATGTGACGCTCCACCATACGATGGACATCTGACGCTCCACCGTACGATGGACATGCGATGCTCCACTGTACGATGGACATTTGACGCCCCACCGTATGATTGACATGCAAGGCTCCATCGTACGATGGACATGCGATGCTCCACCGTACGATGGACATGCGACGCTTTATCGTACGATGGACATGTGACGCTCCACCGTACGATCGACATGCGATGCTTCACAGTACGATGGACATGTGATGCTCCACCGTACGATGGACATCTGACGCTCCACCGTGCGATGCACATGCGATGCTCCACTGTACGATGAACATGTGACGCCCCACCGTATGATTGACATGCAAGGCTCCATCGTACGATGGACATGCGATGCTCCACCGTACGATGGACATGCGACGCTTTATCGTACGATTAACATGTGACGCTCCACCGTACGATCGACATGTGATGCTTCACAGTACGATGGACATGTGATGCTCCACCATACGATGGACATCTCACGCTCCATCATACGATGGACATGCGATGCTCCACCGTACGATAGACATGTGATGCTCCATTGTACGATGGACATCTGACGCTCCACCGTACAATGGATATGCGATGCTCCACCGTACGATGGACATGGGACGCTCCACCGTACGATGGACATGGGACGCTCCACCGTATGATGGACATGCGAGGCTCCACTGTACGATGGACATGTGATGCTCCACCGTACGATGGACATGGGATGCTCCATCGTACGATGGACATGTGACGCTCCACCGTACGATGGACATGCGACGCTCCACTGCAGGATGGACATCCGACGCTCCACTGTACGATGGACATGCAACGCTCCACTGTATGATGGACATGTGACGCTCCACCGTATGATGGACATGCGAGGCTCCACCGTACGATGGACATGGGACGCTCCAAAGTATGATGGACATGTGATGCTCCACCGTACGATGGACATGTGACGCTCCACCGTACGATGACCATGCGAGGCTCCACTGTACGATGGACATGTGACGCTCCACTGTACGATGGACATGCGACGCTCCATCGTATGATGGACATGTGATGCTCCACCGTACGATGGACATGCGACGCTTTATCGTATGATGGACATGTGACGCTCCATCGTACGATCGACATGCGATGCTTCACAGTACGATGGACATCTCACGCTCCATCATACGATGGACATGCGATGCTCCACCGTACGATAGACATGTGATGCTCCATTGTACGATGGACATGGGACGCTCCACCGTACGATGGACATGTGACACTCCACCGTATGATGGACATGCGAGGCTCCACGGTACGATGGACATGTGACGCTCCACCGTACGATGGACATGGGATGCTCCATCGTACGATGGACATGTGACGCTCCACCGTACGATCGACATGTTATGCTCCACCGTACGATGGACATGTGATGATCCATCGTACGATGGACTAGCGACGCTCCACCGTAAGATGGACATGCGACGCTCCACAGTACGATGGACATGTGACGCTCCACCATACGATCGACATGCGATGCTCCATCGTACGATGGACATGTGATGCTCCACCATACGATGGACATCTGACGCTCCACCATACGATGGACATGCGACGATCCACTGTACGATGGACATGTGACGCTCCACTGTACGATGGACATGTGACACTCCATCGTACTATGGACTAGCGACGCTCCACCGTAAGATGGACATGCGACGCTCCACGTACAATGGACATGTGACGCTCCACCGTACGATGGACATCCGACGCTCCACTGTATGATGGACATCCGATGCACCACCGTACGATGGACATGCGACGTTCCATCGTACGATGGACATGCGATGCTCCACCGTACGATGGACATGGGATGCTCCACCGTATGATGGACATGTGACGCTCCACCGTACGATGGACATGCGTTGCTCCACCGTGCGATGGACATGAGATGCTCCACCGTACGATAGACATCTGACGCTCCATTGTACGATAGACATGCGATGCCCCACCGTACAATGGACATGCGACGCTCCACTGTATGATGGATATGCGATGCTTTACTGTACAATGGACACGTGACGCTCCACCGTACGATGGACATGCGACGCTCCATCGTACGATGGACTAGCGAAGCTCCACCGTAAGATGGACATGTGATGCTCCACAGTGCGATGGACATGAGATGCTCCATCATACGATGGACATGTGACGCTTCACCGTACGATCGACATGCGATGCTCCACCATAGGATGGACATGTGACGCTCCACCGTACGATGGACATCTGACGCTGGACCGTACGATGGACATGCTATGCTCCAGCGTACGATGGACATGTGACGCTCCACCGTACGATGGACATGAGACGCTCCACCGTATATGGACATGTGACGCTCCACCGTACGATGGACATGTGACGCTCCACCGAGTGATGGACATGCGAGGCTCCACCGTAGGATGGACATGTGACGCTCCACCATACGATGGACATGCGACGCTCCATCGTGCGATGGACATGGGATGCTCAACCGTATGATGGACATGTGACGCTCCACCGTACGATGGACATGCGTTGCTCCACTGTACGATGGACATGTGATGCTCCACCGTACGATGGACATCTGATGCTCCACCGTACGACAGACATGCGATGCTCCACCGTACGATGGACATGTGACGCTCCACCGTACGATGGACATGTGACGCTCCATGGTATGATGGACATGCAAAGCTCCACTCTACGATGGACATGTGACGCTCCATCGTACGATGGAATAGCGAAGCTCCACCGTAAGATGGACACGTGACGCTCCACAGTACGATGGACATGGGACGCTCCATCATACGATGAACATGTGATGCTCCACCGTAAGATCGACATGCGATGCTCCACCGTACGATCGACATGTGATGCTCCACTGTACGATGGACATGTGATGCTCCACCGTACGATGGACATGGGACGCTCCAATGTACGATGGACATGCAACGCTCCACTGTATGATGGACATGTGACGCTCCACCGTATGATGGACATGTGAGGCTCCACCGTACGATGGACATGGGACGCTCCACCGTACGATGGACATGCAACGCTCCACTGTATGATGGACATGTGACGCTCCACCGTATGATGGACATGCGAGGCTCCACCGTACGATGGACATCTGATGCTCCACCGTACGATAGACATGCGATGCTCCACCGTACGATGGACATGCGACGCTCCACCGTACGATGGACATGTGACGCTCCACGGTATGATGGACATGCAAAGCTCCACTCTACGATGGACATGCGACGCTCCATCGTATGATGGACATGTGATGCTCCACCGTACGATGGACATGCGACGCTTTATCGTACGATGGACATGTGACGCTCCACCGTACGATCGACATGCGATGCTTCACAGTACGATGGACATCTCACGCTCCATCATACGATGGACATGCGATGCTCCACCGTACGATGGACATGTGATGCTCCACCGTACGATGGACATGCTATGCTCCACTGTACGATGGACATGTGACGCTCCACCGTACGATGGACATGGGATGCTCCACCGTACGATGGACATGTGACGCTCCACCGTACGATGGACATGTGACGCTCCACCGTACGATGGACATGGGATGCTCCACCGTACGATGGACATGTGATGCTCCACCGTACGATGGACATGGGATGCTCCACCGTACGATGGACATGTGACAATCCACCGTACGATGGACATGGGATGCTCCACCGTACGATGGTCATGTGACAATCCACCGTACGATGGACATCTGACACTCCTCCGTACGATGGACATGGGATGCTCCACTGTACGATGGACATGTGACGCTCCACCGTACGATGGACATGCGACGCTCAATCGTACGATGGACTAGCGACACTCCACCGTAAGATGGACATGCGACGTTCCACCGTACGATGGACATGCGACGCTCCATCGCAGGATGGACATGCGACGCTCCACCGTACGAAGGACATGCGATGCTCCACCGTACTATGGACATGCGACGCTCCATCATACGATAGACATGTGACACTCCACTGTAAGATGGACATGCGAGGCTCCACTGTACGATGGACATGTGACGCTCCACCGTATGATGGACATGTGACGCTCCACCGTACGATGGACATGTGACGCACCACTGTATGATGGACATGCGATGCTTTACTGTACAATGGACACGTTACGCTCAACCGTAAGATGGACATGCGATGCTCCACAGTACGATGGACATGGGACGCTCCATCATACGATGGACATGTGACGCTCCACCGTACGATCGACATGTGATGCTCCACCGTACCATGGACATGGGATCCTCCATCGTACGATGGACATGTGACGCTCCACCGTACGATCGACATGCGATGCTCCACCGTACGATCGACATGTGATGCTCCACCGTTCGATCGACATGTGATGCTCCACCGTACCATGGACATGGGATCCTCCATCGTACGATGGACATGTGACGCTCCACCGTACGATCGACATGCGATGCTCCACCGTACGATCGACATGTGATGCTCCACTGTACGATCGACATGTGACGCTCCACCGTACGATGCACATGCGATGCTCCACTCTACGATGGACATGTGACGCTCCACTCTACGATGGACATGTGACGCTCCACCGTATGATGGACATGTGAGGCTCCACTGTACGATGGACATGTGACGCTCCACCGTACGATGGACATGGGATGCTCCATCGTACGATGGACATGTGACGCTCCACCGTACGATCGACATGCGATGCTCCACCGTACGATGGACATGTGATGCTCCACCGTATGATGGACATGGGAGGCTCCACCGTACGATGGACATGTGACAATCCACCGTACGATGGACATCTGACGCTCCACCGTACGATGGACATGCTATGCTCCACCGTACGATGGACATGTGACGCTCCATCGTACGATGGACATGGGATGCTCCACCGTACGATGGACATGGGAGGCTCCACCGTACGATGGACATGTGACAATCCACCGTACGATGGACATCTGACGCTCCTCCGTACGATGGACATGCGACGCTCCACTGTACGATGGACATGTGACGCTCCACCGTACGATGGACATGCGACGCTCCATCGTACGATGGACTAGCGACACTCCACCGTAAGATGGACATGTGACGCTCCACCTTACGATGGACATGCGACGCTCCATCGTACGATGGACATGGGATGCTCTATCGTATGATGGACTATCGATGCTCCACCGTAAGATGGACATGTGACGCCCCACCGTATGATGGACATGCGACGCTCCATCGTACGATGGACATGGGATGCTCCATCGTAGGATGGACATGTGACGCTCCACCGTACGATTTACATGCGATGCTCCACCGTACGATGGACCTGTGATGCTCCACCGTACGATGGACATGGGATGCTCCACCGTATGATGGACATGTGACGCTCCACCGTACGATGGACATGCGTTGCTCCACCGTGTGATGGACATGAGATGCTCCACCGTACGATAGACATCTGACGCTCCATTGTACGATAGACATGCGATGCCCCACCGTACAATGGACATGCGACGCTCCACTGTATGATGGACATGCGATGCTTTACTGTACAATGGACACGTGACGCTCCACCGTACGATGGACATGCGACGCTCCATCGTACGATGGACTAGCGAAGCTCCACCGTAAGATGGACATGTGATGCTCCACAGTGCGATGGACATGAGATGCTCCATCATACGATGGACATGTGACGCTTCACCGTACGATCGACATGCGAGGCTCCACCGTAGGATGGACATGTGATGCTCCACCGTATGATGGGCATCTGACGCTGGACCGTATGATGGGCATCTGACGCTGGACCGTACGATGGACATGCTATGCTCCAGCGTACGATGGACATGTGACGCTCCACCGTACGATGGACATGGGATGCTCCCCGTAGAATGGACATGTGACGCTCCACCGTACGATGGACATGAGACGCTCCACCGTATATGGACATGTGACGCTCCACCGTACGATGGACATGTGACGCTCCACCGAGTGATGGACATGCGAGGCTCCACTGTAGGATGGACATGTGACGCTCCACCATACGATGGACATGCGACGCTCCATCGTACGATGGACATGGGATGCTCAACCGTATGATGGACATGTGACGCTCCACCGTATGATGGACATGCGTTGCTCCACTGTACGATGGACACGTGATGCTCCACCGTACGATGGACATCTGATGCTCCACCGTACGATAGACATGCGATGCTCCACCGTACGATGGACATGTGACCTTCCACCGTACGATGGACATGTGACGCTCCACGGTATGATGGACATGCAAAGCTCCACTCTACGATGGACATGTGACGCTCCATCGTACGATGGACTAGCGAAGCTCCAACGTAAGATGGACACGTGACGCTCCACAGTACGATGGACATGGGACGCTCCATCATACGATGAACATGTGATGCTCCACCGTACGATCGACATGCGATGCTCCACCGTACGATCGACATGTGATGCTCCACTGTACGATGGACATGTGATGCTCCACCGTACGATGGACATGTGACGCTCCACCGTACGATGGACATGTGACGCACCACTGTATGATGGACATGCGATGCTTTACTGTACAATGGACACGTTACGCTCAACCGTAAGATGGACATGCGATGCTCCACAGTACGATGGACATGGGACGCTCCATCATACGATGGACATGTGACGCTCCACCGTACGATCGAGATGCGATGCTCCACCGTACGATCGACATGTGATGCTCCACCGTACGATCGACATGTGATGCTCCACCGTACGATGGACATGTGATGCTACACCATACGATGGACATGTGACGCTCCACTGTATGATGGACATACGATGCTTTACTGTACAATGGACACGTTACGCTCAACCGTACGATGGACATGGGACGCACCATCATATGATGGACATGTGACGCTCCACCGTACGATCGACATGCGATGCTCCACCGTACGATCGACATGTGATGCTCCACCGTACGATGGACATGGGATCCTCCATCGTACGATGGACATGTGATGCTCCACCGTACGATGGACATGCGATGCTCCACCGTACGATGGACATGCGATGCTCCACCGTAAGATGGACATGTGACGCCCCACCGTATGATGGACATGCGACGCTCCATCGTACGATAGACATGGGATGCTCCACCGTACGATGGACATGTGACGCTCCACCGTAGGATAGACATGTGATGCTCCATTGTACGATGGACATCTGACGCTCCACCGTACAATGGATATGCGATGCTCCACCGTACGATGGACATGGGACGCTCCACCGTACAATGGACATGTGACGCTCCACCGTAGGATAGACATGTGATGCTCCATTGTACGATGGACATCTGACGCTCCACCGTATGATGGACATGTGACGCTCCACCGTACGATGGACATGTGACGCACCACTGTATGATGGACATGCGATGCTTTACTGTACAATGGACACGTTACGCTCAACCGTAAGATGGACATGCGATGCTCCACAGTACGATGGACATGGGACGCTCCATCATACGATGGACATGTGACGCTCCACCGTACGATCGACATGCGATGCTCCACCGTACGATCGACATGTGATGCTCCACCGTTCGATCGACATGTGATGCTCCACCGTACCATGGACATGGGATCCTCCATCGTACGATGGACATGTGACGCTCCACCGTACGATGGACATGAGACGCTCCACCGTATATGGACATGTGACGCTCCACCGTACGATGGACATGTGACGCTCCACCGAGTGATGGACATGCGAGGCTCCACCGTAGGATGGACATGTGACGCTCCACCATACGATGGACATGCGACGCTCCATCGTGCGATGGACATGGGATGCTCAACCGTATGATGGACATGTGACGCTCCACCGTACGATGGACATGCGTTGCTCCACTGTACGATGGACATGTGATGCTCCACCGTACGATGGACATCTGATGCTCCACCGTACGACAGACATGCGATGCTCCACCGTACGATGGACATGTGACGCTCCACCGTACGATGGACATGTGACGCTCCATGGTATGATGGACATGCAAAGCTCCACTCTACGATGGACATGTGACGCTCCATCGTACAATGGAATAGCGAAGCTCCACCGTAAGATGGACACGTGACGCTCCACAGTACGATGGACATGGGACGCTCCATCATACGATGAACATGTGATGCTCCACCGTAAGATCGACATGCGATGCTCCACCGTACGATCGACATGTGATGCTCCACTGTACGATGGACATGTGATGCTCCACCGTACGATGGACATGGGACGCTCCAATGTACGATGGACATGCAACGCTCCACTGTATGATGGACATGTGACGCTCCACCGTATGATGGACATGTGAGGCTCCACCGTACGATGGACATGGGACGCTCCACCGTACGATGGACATGCAACGCTCCACTGTATGATGGACATGTGACGCTCCACCGTATGATGGACATGCGAGGCTCCACCGTACGATGGACATCTGATGCTCCACCGTACGATAGACATGCGATGCTCCACCGTACGATGGACATGCGACGCTCCACCGTACGATGGACATGTGACGCTCCACGGTATGATGGACATGCAAAGCTCCACTCTACGATGGACATGCGACGCTCCATCGTATGATGGACATGTGATGCTCCACCGTACGATGGACATGCGATGCTTTATCGTACGATGGACATGTGACGCTCCACCGTACGATCGACATGCGATGCTTCACAGTACGATGGACATCTCACGCTCCATCATACGATGGACATGCGATGCTCCACCGTACGATGGACATGTGACGCTCCACCGTACGATGGACATGCTATGCTCCACTGTACGATGGACATGTGACGCTCCACCGTACGATGGACATGGGATGCTCCACCGTACGATGGACATGTGACGCTCCACCGTACGATGGACATGTGACGCTCCACCGTACGATGGACATGGGATGCTCCACCGTACGATGGACATGTGATGCTCCACCGTACGATGGACATGGGATGCTCCACCGTACGATGGACATGTGACAATCCACCGTACGATGGACATGGGATGCTCCACCGTACGATGGTCATGTGACAATCCACCGTACGATGGACATCTGACACTCCTCCGTACGATGGACATGGGATGCTCCACTGTACGATGGACATGTGACGCTCCACCGTACGATGGACATGCGACGCTCAATCGTACGATGGACTAGCGACACTCCACCGTAAGATGGACATGCGACGTTCCACCGTACGATGGACATGCGACGCTCCATCGCAGGATGGACATGCGACGCTCCACCGTACGAAGGACATGCGATGCTCCACCGTACTATGGACATGCGACGCTCCATCATACGATAGACATGTGACACTCCACTGTAAGATGGACATGCGAGGCTCCACTGTACGATGGACATGTGACGCTCCACCGTATGATGGACATGTGACGCTCCACCGTACGATGGACATGTGACGCACCACTGTATGATGGACATGCGATGCTTTACTGTACAATGGACACGTTACGCTCAACCGTAAGATGGACATGCGATGCTCCACAGTACGATGGACATGGGACGCTCCATCATACGATGGACATGTGACGCTCCACCGTACGATCGACATGCGATGCTCCACCGTACGATCGACATGTGATGCTCCACCGTTCGATCGACATGTGATGCTCCACCGTACCATGGACATGGGATCCTCCATCGTACGATGGACATGTGACGCTCCACCGTACGATCGACATGCGATGCTCCACCGTACGATCGACATGTGATGCTCCACTGTACGATCGACATGTGACGCTCCACCGTACGATGCACATGGGACGCTCCAATGTACGATGGACATGCGATGCTCCACTCTACGATGGACATGTGACGCTCCACCGTATGATGGACATGTAAGGCTCCACTGTACGATGGACATGTGACGCTCCACCGTACGATGGACATGGGATGCTCCATCGTACGATGGACATGTGACGCTCCACCGTACGATCGACATGCGATGCTCCACCGTACGATGGACATGTGATGCTCCACCGTATGATGGACATGGGAGGCTCCACCGTACGATGGACATGTGACAATCCACCGTACGATGGACATCTGACGCTCCACCGTACGATGGACATGCTATGCTCCACCGTACGATGGACATGTGACGCTCCATCGTACGATGGACATGGGATGCTCCACCGTACGATGGACATGGGAGGCTCCACCGTACGATGGACATGTGACAATCCACCGTACGATGGACATCTGACGCTCCTCCGTACGATGGACATGCGACGCTCTACTGTACGATGGACATGTGACGCTCCACCATACGATGGACATGCGACGCTCCATCGTACGATGGACTAGCGACACTCCACCGTAAGATGGACATGTGACGCTCCACCTTACGATGGACATGCGACGCTCCATCGTACGATGGACATGGGATGCTCTATCGTATGATGGACTATCGATGCTCCACCGTAAGATGGACATGTGACGCCCCACCGTATGATGGACATGCGACGCTCCATCGTACGATGGACATGGGACGCTCCATCATACGATGGACATGTGACGCTCCACCGTACGATCGACATGCGATGCTCCACCGTACGATCGACATGTGATGCTCCACCGTTCGATCGACATGTGATGCTCCACCGTACGATGGACATGTGACGCTCCACCGTACGATCGACATGCGATGCTCCACCGTATGATCGACATGTGATGCTCCACCGTACGATGGACATGGGATCCTCCATCGTACGATGGACATGTGACGCTCCACCGTACGATCGACATGCGATGCTCCACCGTACGATCGACATGTGATGCTCCACTGTACGATCGACATGTGACGCTCCACCGTACGATGCACATGGGACGCTCCAATGTACGATGGACATGCGATGCTCCACTCTACGATGGACATGTGACGCTCCACCGTAAGATGGACATGTGAGGCTCCACTGTACGATGGACATGTGACGCTCCACCGTACGATGGACATGGGATGCTCCATCGTACGATGGACATGGGACGCTCCACCGTACGATCGACATGCGATGCTCCACCGTACGATGGACATGTGAGGCTCCACCGTACGATGGACATCTGACGCTCCACCGTACGATGGACATGCTATGCTCCACCGTACGATGGACATGTGACGCTCCACCGTACGATGGACATGCTATGCTCCACCGTACGATGGACATGTGACGCTCCATCGTACGATGGACATGGGATGCTCCACCGTACGATGGACATGTGACGCTCCACCGTACGATGGACATGGGAGGCTCCACCGTACGATGGACATGTGACAATCCACCGTACGATGGACATCTGACGCTCCTCTGTACGATGGACAGGCGACGCTCCACTGTACGATGGACATGGGATGCTCCACCGTACGATGGACATGCGACGCTCCATCGTACGATGGACTAGCGACACTCCACCGTAAGATGGACATGTGACGCTCCACCTTACGATGGACATGCGACGCTCCATCGTACGATGGACATGGGATGCTCTATCGTATGATGGACTATCGATGCTCCACCGTAAGATGGACATGTGACGCCCCACCGTATGATGGACATGCGACGCTCCATCGTACGATGGACATGGGATGCTCCATCGTAGGATGGACATGTGACGCTCCACCGTACGATTTACCTGCGATGCTCCACCGTACGATGGACCTGTGATGCTCCACCGTACAATGGACATGGGATGCTCCACCGTACGATGGACATGCGTTGCTCCACCGTGCGATGGACATGAGATGCTCCACCGTACGATAGACATCTGACGCTCCATTGTACGATAGACATGCGATGCCCCACCGTACAATGGACATGCGACGCTCCACTGTATGATGGACATGCGATGCTTTACTGTACAATGGACACGTGACGCTCCACCGTACGATGGACATGCGACGCTCCATCGTACGATGGACTAGCGAAGCTCCACCGTAAGATGGACATGTGATGCTCCACAGTGCGATGGACATGAGATGCTCCATCATACGATGGACATGTGACGCTTCACCGTACGATCGACATGCGAGGCTCCACCGTAGGATGGACATGTGATGCTCCACCGTATGATGGACATCTGACGCTGGACCGTACGATGGACATGCTATGCTCCAGCGTACGATGGACATGTGACGCTCCACCGTACGATGGACATGGGATGCTCCACCGTAGAATGGACATGTGACGCTCCACCGTACGATGGACATGAGACGCTCCACCGTATATGGACATGTGATGCTCCACCGTACGATGGACATGTGACGCTCCACCGAGTGAAGGACATGCGAGGCTCCACCGTAGGATGGACATGTGACGCTCCACCATACGATGGACATGCGATGCTCCATCGTACGATGGACATGGGATGCTCAACCGTATGATGGACATGTGACGCTCCACCGTACGATGGACATGCGTTGCTCCACTGTACGATGGACATGTGATGCTCCACCGTACGATGGACATCTGATGCTCCACCGTACGATAGACATGCGATGCTCCACCGTACGATGGATATGTGACGCTCCACCGTACGATGGACATGTGACGCTCCACGGTATGATGGACATGCAAAGCTCCACTCTACGATGGACATGTGACGCTCCATCGTACGATGGACTAGCGAAGCTCCACCGTAAGATGGACACGTGACGCTCCACAGTACGATGGACATGGGACGCTCCATCATACGATGAACATGTGATGCTCCACCGTACGATCGACATGCGATGCTCCACCGTACGATCGACATGTGATGCTCCACTGTACGATGGACATGTGATGCTCCACCGTACGATGGACATGTGACGCTCCACCGTACGATGGACATGTGACGCACCACTGTATGATGGACATGCGACGCTCCATCGTACGATGGACATGGGATGCTCCATCGTAGGATGGACATGTGACGCTCCACCGTACGATTTACCTGCGATGCTCCACCGTACGATGGACCTGTGATGCTCCACCGTACAATGGACATGGGATGCTCCACCGTATGATGGACATGTGACGCTCCACCGTACGATGGACATGCGTTGCTCCACCGTGCGATGGACATGAGATGCTCCACCGTACGATAGACATCTGACGCTCCATTGTACGATAGACATGCGATGCCCCACCGTACAATGGACATGCGACGCTCCACTGTATGATGGACATGCGATGCTTTACTGTACAATGGACACGTGACGCTCCACCGTACGATGGACATGCGACGCTCCATCGTACGATGGACTAGCGAAGCTCCACCGTAAGATGGACATGTGATGCTCCACAGTGCGATGGACATGAGATGCTCCATCATACGATGGACATGTGACGCTTCACCGTACGATCGACATGCGAGGCTCCACCGTAGGATGGACATGTGATGCTCCACCGTATGATGGACATCTGACGCTGGACCGTACGATGGACATGCTATGCTCCAGCGTACGATGGACATGTGACGCTCCACCGTACGATGGACATGGGATGCTCCACCGTAGAATGGACATGTGACGCTCCACCGTACGATGGACATGAGACGCTCCACCGTATATGGACATGTGATGCTCCACCGTACGATGGACATGTGACGCTCCACCGAGTGAAGGACATGCGAGGCTCCACCGTAGGATGGACATGTGACGCTCCACCATACGATGGACATGCGATGCTCCATCGTACGATGGACATGGGATGCTCAACCGTATGATGGACATGTGACGCTCCACCGTACGATGGACATGCGTTGCTCCACTGTACGATGGACATGTGATGCTCCACCGTACGATGGACATCTGATGCTCCACCGTACGATAGACATGCGATGCTCCACCGTACGATGGATATGTGACGCTCCACCGTACGATGGACATGTGACGCTCCACGGTATGATGGACATGCAAAGCTCCACTCTACGATGGACATGTGACGCTCCATCGTACGATGGACTAGCGAAGCTCCACCGTAAGATGGACACGTGACGCTCCACAGTACGATGGACATGGGACGCTCCATCATACGATGAACATGTGATGCTCCACCGTACGATCGACATGCAATGCTCCACCGTACGATCGACATGTGATGCTCCACTGTACGATGGACATGTGATGCTCCACCGTACGATGGACATGTGACGCTCCACCGTACGATGGACATGTGACGCACCACTGTATGATGGACATGCGATGCTTTACTGTACAATGGACACGTTACGCTCAACCGTAAGATGGACATGCGATGCTCCACAGTACGATGGACATGGGACGCTCCATCATACGATGGACATGTGACGCTCCACCGTACGATCGAGATGCGATGCTCCACCGTACGATCGACATGTGATGCTCCACCGTACGATCGACATGTGATGCTCCACCGTACGATGGACATGTGATGCTACACCATACGATGGACATGTAACGCTCCACTGTATGATGGACATACGATGCTTTACTGTACAATGGACACGTTACGCTCAACCGTACGATGGACATGGGACGTACCATCATATGATGGACATGTGACGCTCCACCGTACGATCGACATGCGATGCTCCACCGTATGATCGACATGTGATGCTCCACCCTACGATGGACATGGGATCCTCCATCGTACGATGGACATGTGATGCTCCACCGTACGATGGACATGCGATGCTCCACCGTACGATGGACATGCGATGCTCCACCGTAAGATGGACATGTGACGCCCCACCGTATGATGGACATGCGACGCTCCATCGTACGATAGACATGGGATGCTCCACCGTACGATGGACATGTGACGCTCCACCGTAGGATAGACATGTGATGCTCCATTGTACGATGGACATCTGACGCTCCACCGTACAATGGATATGCGATGCTCCACCGTACGATGGACATGGGACGCTCCACCGTACAATGGACATGTGACGCTCCACCGTATGATGGACATGCGAGGCTCCACTGTACGATGGACATGTGATGCTCCACCGTACGATGGACATGTGATGCTCCACCGTACGATGGACATGTGATGCTCCACCGTACGATGGACATGCGACGCTATATCGTGCGATGGACATGGGATGCTCTATCGTATGATGGACTATCGATGCTCCACCGTAAGATGGACATGTGACGCCCCACCGTATGATGGACATGCGACGCTCCATCGTATGATGGACATGGGATGCTCCACCGTATGATGGACATGTGATGCTCCATCGTACGATTTACATGCGATGCTCCACCGTACAAAGGACCTGGATGCTCCACCGTACGATGGACATCTGACGCTCCACCGTACGATAGACATGCGATGCTCCACCATACGATGGACCTGTGACGCTCCACTGTACGATGGACATGTGACGCTCCACCGTATGATGGACATGCAAGGCTCCACTGTACAATGGACATGTGAAGCTCCACCGTACGATGGACATGCGAAGCTCCACCGTATGATGGACATGCAAACGCTCCATCGTACGATGGACATGTGACGCTCCACCATACGATGGACATCTGACGCTCCACCATACGATGGACATGCGAAGCTCCACTGTACGATGGACATGTGATGCCCCACCGTATGATTGACATGCAAGGCTCCACTGTACGATGGCCATGTGACGCTCCACCGTATGATTGACATGCAAGGCTCCACCGTAAAATGGACATGTGACGCTCCACCATACGATGGACCTGCGACGCTCCATCGTACGATGGACATGGGATGCTCCACCGTACGATGGACATCTGATGCTCCACCATACGATGGACATGTGACACTCTGCTGTACAATGGACATGTGACGCTCCACCATATGATGGACATGTGACACTCCGCTGTACGATGGACATGTGACGCTCCACCATATGATGGACATGCGATGCTCCACCATACAATGGACATGCGACGCTCCATCGTACGATGGACATGTGACGCTCCACCGTACGATGGACATCTGACGCTCCTCCGTACGACGGACATGCGACGCTCAAATGTACGATGGACATATGACGCTCCACCGTACGATGGACATGCGATGCTCCACTGTACGATGGACATGTGACGCCCCACCGTATGATTGACATGCAAGGCTCCACCGTAAAATGGACATGTGACGCTCCACCATACGATGGACATGCGACCCTCCATCGTACGATGGACATGGGATGCTCCACCGTACGATGGACATCTGATGCTCCACCATACGATGGACATGTGACACTCCGCTGTACAATGGACATGTGACGCTCCACCATATGATGGACATGTGACACTCCGCTGTACAATGGACATGTGACGCTCCACCATATGATGGACATGCGATGCTCCACCATACAATGGACATGCGACGCTCTATCGTACGATGGACATGTGACGCTCCACCGTACGATGGACATCTGATGCTCCTCCGTACGATGGACATGCGACGCTCAAATGTACGATGGACATATGACGCTCCACCGTACGATGGACATGAGACGCTACATCGGATGATGGCCTAGTGACGCTCCAGCGTAAGATGGACATGCGACGCTCCTCCGTATGATGTACATGTGATGCTCCGCTGTACAATGGACATGCGACGCTCCATCGTACGATGGACTAGCGATGCTCCAACGTAAGATGGACATGTGATGCTCCACCGTACGATGGACTAGCGATGCTCCACCGTAAGATGGACATGAGACGCTCCACAGTACGATGGACATGGGACGCTGCATCATACGATGGACATGTGACGCTCCATTGTACGATGGACATGCGATGCTCCACCGTACGATCGACATGTGATGCTCCACTGTACGATGGACATGTGACGCTCCACCGTACGATGGACATGGGATGCTCCAATGTACGATGGACATGCAACGCTCCACTGTATGATGGACATGCGATGCTCCACTGTACGATGGACATGCGACGCTCCATCGTATGATGGACATGTGATGCTCCACCGTACGATGGACATGCGACGCTTTATCGTACAATGGACATGTGACGCGCCACCGTACGATCGACATGCGATGCTTCACAGTATGATGGACATGTGATGCTCCACCGTACGATGGACATCTCATGCTCCATCATACGATGGACGTGCGATGCTCCACCGTACGATAGACATGTGATGCTCCATTGTACGATGGACATCTGGCGCTCCACTGTACAATGGATATGCGAGGCTCCACCGTACGATGGACATGGGACGCTCCACCGTACGATGGACGTGTGACGATCAACCGTGTGATGGACATGCGAGGCTCCAGTGTACGATGGACATGCGATGCTCCACCGTACGATCGACATGTGATGCTCCACTGTACGATGGACATGTGACGCTCCACCGTACGATGCACATGGGACGCTCCAATGTACGATGGACATGGGATGCTCCACTGTACGATGGACATGTGACACTCCACCGTATGATGGACATGTGAGGCTCCACTGTACGATGGACATGTGACGCTCCACTGTACGATGGACATGGGATGCTCCATCGTACGATGGACATGTGACGCTCCATCGTACGATCGACATGCGAGGCTCCACCGTATGATGGACATGTGATGCTCCACCGTACGATCGACATCTGACGCTCCACCGTACGATGGACATGCTATGCTCCACCGTACGATGGACATGTGACGCTCCACCGTACGATGGACATGCGAGGCTCCACCGTATGATGGACATGTGATGCTCCACCGTACGATCGACATCTGACGCTCCACCGTACGATGGACATGCTATGCTCCACCGTACGATGGACATGTGACGCTCCACCGTACGATGGACATGCTATGCTCCACCGTACGATGGACATGTGACGCTCCACCGTACGATGGACATGGGATGCTCCACCGTACGTTGGACATGTGACGCTCCACCGTACGATGGACATGGGATGCTCCACCGTACGATGGACATGGGATGCTCCACCGTACGATGGACATGTGACAATCCACCGTACGATGGACATCTGACACTCCTCCGTACGATGGACATGGGATGCTCCACCGTACGATGGACATGTGACGCTCCACCGTACGATGGACATGCGACGCTCAATCGTACGATGGACTAGCGACACTCCACCGTAAGATGGACATGCGACGCTCCACCGTACGATGGACATGCGACGCTCCATCGCAGGATGGACATGCGACGCTCCACCGTACGAAGGACATGCGATGCTCCACCGTACTATGGACATGCGACGCTCCATCGTACGATGGACATGTGACGCTCCAAAGTACGATGGACATGTGACGCTCCAAAGTACGATGGACATCTGACGCTCCACCGTACGATGGCCTAGTGACGCTCCAGCGTAAGATGGACATGTGACGCTCCACTGTACGATGGACATGTGATGCTCAGCTGTATGATGGACATGCGACGCTCCACCGTACGAAGGACATGCGATGCTCCACCGTACTATGGACATGCGACGCTCCATCGTACGATGGACATGTGACGCTCCAAAGTACGATGGACATCTGACGCTCCTCCGTACGATGGACATCTGACGCTCCACCGTACGATGGACATGCGAAGCTTCACTGTACGATGGACATGTGATGCCCCACCGTATGATTGACATGCAAGGCTCCACTGTACGATGGCCATGTGACGCTCCACCGTATGATTGACATGCAAGGCTCCACCGTAAAATGGACATGTGACGCTCCACCATACGATGGACCTGCGACGCTCCATCGTACGATGGACATGGGATGCTCCACCGTACGATGGACATCTGATGCTCCACCATACGATGGACATGTGACACTCTGCTGTACAATGGACATGTGACGCTCCACCATATGATGGACATGTGACACTCCGCTGTACGATGGACATGTGACGCTCCACCATATGATGGACATGCGATGCTCCACCATACAATGGACATGCGACGCTCCATCGTACGATGGACATGTGACGCTCCACTGTACGATGGACATCTGACGCTCCTCCGTACGACGGACATGCGACGCTCAAATGTACGATGGACATATGACGCTCCACCGTACGATGGACATGCGATGCTCCACTGTACGATGGACATGTGACGCCCCACCGTATGATTGACATGCAAGGCTCCACTGTACGATGGCCATGTGACGCTCCACCGTATGATTGACATGCAAGGCTCCACCGTAAAATGGACATGTGACGCTCCACCATACGATGGACATGCGACCCTCCATCGTACGATGGACATGGGATGCTCCACTGTACGATGGACATCTGATGCTCCACCATACGATGGACATGTGACACTCCGCTGTACAATGGACATGTGACGCTCCACCATATGATGGACATGTGACACTCCGCTGTACAATGGACATGTGACGCTCCACCATATGATGGACATGCGATGCTCCACCATACAATGGACATGCGACGCTCCATCGTACGATGGACATGTGACGCTCCACCGTACGATGGACATCTGATGCTCCTCCGTACGATGGACATGCGACGCTCAAATGTACGATGGACATATGACGCTCCACCGTACGATGGACATGAGACGCTACATCGGATGATGGCCTAGTGACGCTCCAGCGTAAGATGGACATGCGACGCTCCTCCGTATGATGGACATGTGATGCTCCGCTGTACAATGGACATGCGACGCTCCATCGTACGATGGACTAGCGATGCTCCAACGTAAGATGGACATGTGATGCTCCACCGTACGATGGACTAGCGATGCTCCACCGTAAGATGGACATGTGACGCTCCACAGTACGATGGACATGGGACGCTGCATCATACAATGGACATGTGACGCTCCACCGTACGATGGACATGGGACGCTCCACCGTATGATGGCCATGGGATGCTCCACCGTATGATGGACATGTGATGCTCCACCGTACGATGGACATGGGACGCTCCACCGTACGATGGACATGGGATGCTCCACCGTAGGATGGACATGTGATGCTCCACCGTACGATGGACATGTGACGCTCCACCGTACGATGGACATGCGAATCTCAACTGTACGATGGACATGTGACGCTCCACTGTACGATGGACATGCGACGCTCCATCGTATGATGGACATGTGATGCTCCACCGTACGATGGACATGCGACGCTTTATCGTACAATGGACATGTGACGCGCCACCGTACGATCGACATGCGATGCTTCACAGTATGATGGACATGTGATGCTCCACCGTACGATGGACATCTCATGCTCCATCATACGATGGACGTGCGATGCTCCACCGTACGATAGACATGTGATGCTCCATTGTACGATGGACATCTGGCGCTCCACCGTACAATGGATATGCGAGGCTCCACCGTACGATGGACATGGGACGCTCCACCGTACGATGGACATGTGACGCTCAACCGTATGATGGACATGCGAGGCTCCAGGGTACGATGGACATGCGATGCTCCACCGTACGATCGACATGTGATGCTCCACTGTACGATGGACATGTGACGCTCCACCGTACGATGCACATGGGACGCTCCAATGTACGATGGACATGGGATGCTCCACTGTACGATGGACATGTGACGCTCCACCGTATGATGGACATGTGAGGCTCCACTGTACGATGGACATGTGACGCTCCACCGTACGATGGACATGGGATGCTCCATCGTACGATGGACATGTGAAGCTCCACCGTACGATCGACATGCGAGGCTCCACCGTATGATGGACATGTGATGCTCCACCGTACGATCGACATCTGGCGCTCCACCGTACGATGGACATGCTATGCTCCACCGTACGATGGACATGTGACGCTCCACCGTACGATGGACATGCTATGCTCCACCGTACGATGGACATGTGACGCTCCACCGTACGATGGACATGGGATGCTCCACCGTACATTGGACATGTGACCCTCCACCGTACGATGGACATGGGATGCTCCACCGTACGATGGACATGTGACAATCCACCGTACGATGGACATCTGACACTCCTCCGTACGATGGACATGGGATGCTCCACCGTACGATGGACATGTGACGCTCCACCGTACGATGGACATGCAACGCTCAGTCGTACGATGGACTAGCGACACTCCACCGTAAGATGGACATGCGACGCTCCACCGTACGATGGACATGCGACGCTCCATCGCAGGATGGACATGCGACGCTCCACCGTACGAAGGACATGCGATGCTCCACCGTACTATGGACATGCGACGCTCCATCGTACGATGGACATGTGACGCTCCAAAGTACGATGGACATCTGACGCTCCACCGTACGATGGCCTAGTGACGCTCCAGCGTAAGATGGACATGTGACGCTCCACTGTACGATGGACATGTGATGCTCAGCTGTATGATGGACATGCGACGCTCCACCGTACGAAGGACATGCGATGCTCCACCGTACTATGGACATGCGACGCTCCATCGTACGATGGACATGTGACGCTCCAAAGTACGCTGGACATCTGACGCTCCTCCGTACGATGGACATGCGACGCTCAAATGTACGATGGACATGCGACGCTCAAATGTACGATGGACATAAGACGCTCCACCGTACGATGGCCTAGTGACGCTCCAGCGTAAGATGGACATGTGACGCTCCACTGTACGATGGACATGTGATGCTCAGCTGTATGATGGACATGCGACGCTCCATCGTACGATGGACTAGCGATGCTCCAACGTAAGATGGACATGTGATGCTCCACCGTACGATGGACATGCGACGCTCCATCGCAGGATGGACATGCGACGCTCCACCGTACGAAGGACATGCGATGCTCCACCGTACTATGGACATGCGACGCTCCATCATACGATAGACATGTGACACTCCACTGTAAGATGGACATGCGAGGCTCCACCGTACGATGGACATGTGACGCTCCACCGTATGATGGACATCTGACGCTCCACCGTACGATGGACATGCTATGCTCCACCGTACGATGGACATGTGACGCTCCACCGTACGATGGACATGCTATGCTCCACCGTACGATGGACATGTGACGCTCCACCGTACGATGGACATGGGATGCTCCACCGTATGATGGACATGCGATGCTCCACTGTACGATGGACATGTGACGCTCCACCATATGATGGACATGTGAGGCTCCACTGTACGATGGACATGTGACGCTCCACCGTACGATGGACATGGGATGCTCCATCGTACGATGGACATGTGACGCTCCACCGTACGATCGACATGCGATGCTCCACCGTACGATGGACATGTGATGCTCCACCGTACGATGGACATCTGACGCTCCACCGTACGATGGACATGCTATGCTCCACCGTACAATGGACATGTGACGCTCCACCGTACGATGGACATGCTATGCTCCACCGTACGATGGACATGTGACGCTCCACCGTACGTTGGACATGGGATGCTCCACCGTATGATGGACATGTGACGCTCCATCATACGATGGACATGGGAGGCTCCACCGTACGATGGACATGTGACAATCCACCGTACGATGGACATCTGACGCTCCTCCATACGATGGACATGCGACGCTCCACTGTACGATGGACTTGTGACGCTCCACCGTACGATGGACATGCGACACTCCATCGTACGATGGACTAGCGACACTCCACCGTAAGATGGACATGTGACGCTCCACCGTACGATGGACATGCGACGCTCCATCGTACGATGGACATGGGATGCTCTATCGTATGATGGACTATCGATGCTCCACCGTAAGATGGACATGTGACGCCCCACCGTATGATGGACATGCGACGCTCCATCATACGATGAACATGGGATGCTCCACCGTACGATTTACATGTGATGCTCCACCGTACGATGGACATGTGACGCTCCGCCGTACGATTTACATGCGATGCTCCACCGTACGATGGACCTGTGATGCTCCACCGTACGATGGACATCTGACGCTCCACCGTATGATGGACATGCAAGGCTCCACTGTACAATGGACATGTGACGCTCCACCGTACGATGGACATGCGACGCTCCACCGTATGATGGACATGCAACGCTCCATCGTACGATGGACATGTGACGCTCCACCATACGATGGACATCTGACGCTCCACCGTACGATGGACATGCGATGCTCCAATGTACGATGGACATGTGACGCTCCACCGTATGATTGACATGCAAGGCTCCACCGTAAAATGGACATGTGACGCTCCACCATACGATGGACATGCGACGCTCCACCATACGATGGACATCTGACGCTCCACTGTACGATGGACATGTGACACTCCACCGTATGATGGACATGCAAGGCTCCACTGTACAATGGACATGTGACGCTCCACCGTACGATGGACATGCGACGCTCCAACGTATGATGGACATGCAACGCTCCATCGTACGATGGACATGTGACGCTCCACCATACGATGGACATCTGACGCTCCACCGTACGATGGACATGCGATGCTCCACTGTACGATGGACATGTGACGCCCCACCGTATGATTGACATGCAAGGCTCCACTGTACGATGGACATGTGACGCTCCAACGTATGATTGACATGCAAGGCTACACCGTAAAATGGACATGTGACGCTCCACCATACGATGGACATGCGACGCTCCATCGTACGATGGACATGGGATGCTCCACCGTACGATGGACATCTGATGCTCCACCATACGATGGACATGTGACACTCCGCTGTACGATGGACATGTGACGCTCCACCATATGATGGACATGTGACACTCCGCTGTACGATGGACATGTGACGCTCCACCATATGATGGACATGCGATGCTCCACCATACAATGGACATGCGACGCTCAAATGTACGATGGACATATGACGCTCCACCGTACGATGGACATGAGACGCTCCATCGGATGATGGCCTAGTGACGCTCCAGCGTAAGATGGACATGCGATGCTCCACCGTACGATGGACATGTGATGCTCCGCTGTACGATGGACATGCGACGCTCCATCGTACGATGGACTAGCGATGCTCCAACGTAAGATGGACATGTGATGCTCCACCGTACGATGGACTAGCGATGCTCCACCGTAAGATGGACATGTGACGCTCCACAGTACGATGGACATGGGACGCTCCATCATACGATGGACATGTGACGCTCCACCGTACGATCGACATGCGATGCGCCACCGTACGATGGACATGTGATGCTCCACGGTACGATGGACATGTGACGCTCCACCGTACGATGGACATGGGACGCTCCAATGTACGATGGACATGCAACGCTCCACTGTATGATGGACATGCGATGCTCCACTGTACGATTAACATGTGACGCTCCACCGTATGATGGACATGCGAGGCTCCACCGTACGATGGACATGGGATGCTCCTCCGTATGATGGACATGTGATGCTCCACCGTACGATGGACATGTGACGCTCCACCGTACGATGGACATGCGAATCTCAACTGTACGATGGACATGTGACGCTCCACTGTACGATGGACATGCGACGCTCCATCGTATGATGGACATGTGATGCTCCACCGTACGATGGACATGCGACGCTTTATCGTACGATGGACATGTGACGCTCCACCGTACGATCGACATGCGATGCTTCACAGTACGATGGACATGTGATGCTCCACCGTACGATGGACATCTCATACTCCATCATACGATGGACATGCGATGCTCCACCGTACGATAGACATGTGATGCTTCATTGTACGATGGACATCTGACGCTCCACCGTACAATGGATATGCGATGCTCCACCGTACGATGGACATGGGACGCTCCACCGTATGGTGGACAGCGACACTCCACTGTACGATGGACATGTGATGCTCCACCGTACGATGGACATGTGATGCTCCACCGTACGATGGACATGCGATACTCCACCATACGATGGACATGTGACGCTCCACTGTACGATGGACATGTGACGCTCCACCGTATGATGGACATGCAAGGCTCCACTGTACAATGGACATGTGACGCTCCACCGTACGATGGACATGGGACGCTCCACCGTATAATGGACATGTGACGCTCCACCGTACGATGGACATGTGACGCTCCTCCATATGATGGACATGTGACGCTCCACCATACGATGGACATGCGACGCTCCATCGTACGATGGACATGCGACGCTCCATCGTACGATGGACATGGGATGCTCCACCGTATGATGGACATGCGATGCTCCACCGTACGATGGACATGCGTTGCTCCACCGTACGATGGACATGTGATGCTCCACCGTACGATGGACATCTGACGCTCCACCGTACGATAGACATGCGATGCTCCACTGTATGATGGACATGCAAAGCTCCACTGTACGATGGACATGTGACGCTCCACCGTACGATGGACATGCGACGCTCCATCGTGCGATGGACATGCGATGCTCCATCGTGCGATGGACATGCGACGCTCCATCGTACGATGGACATGCGATGCTCCACTGTACGATGGACATGGGACGCTCCAACGTATGATGGACATGCAAGGCTCCACGGTACAATGGACATGTGACGCTCCAACGCACGATGGACATGCGATGCTCCATCGTACGATGGACATGTGACGCTCCACCATACGATGGACATGCGATGCTCCACTGTACGATGGACATGTGACGCTCCACCGTACGATTGACATGCGATGCTCCACTGTACAATGGACATCTGACGCTCCACCGTACGATGGACATGCGATGCTCCACTGTACGATGGAAATCTGACGCTCCACCGAACGATGGACATGCAACGCTCCATCGTACGATGGGCTAGCGACGCTCCACCGTAAGATGGACATGCGACGCTCCATGTACGATGGACATGTGACGCTCCACCGTACGATGGACATGCGACGCTCCACTCTATGAAGGACATGCGATGCCTTACTGTACAATGGACATGTGACACTCCACCGTATGGGGGACATGTGATGCTCCACCATACGATGGACATCTGACGCTCCACCATACGATGGACATGCGATGCTCCACTGTACGATGGACATGTGACGCTCTACCGTATGATTGACATGCAAGGCTCCACTGTACGATGGACATGTGACGCTCCACCTTACGATGGACATGCGACGCTCCACTGTATGATGGACATGCGATGCTTTACTGTACAATGGACATGTGACACTCCACCGTATGGGGGACATGTGACGCTCCACCATACGATGGACATGCGATGCTCCACTGTACGATGGACATGTGACGCTCTACCGTATGATTGACATGTGACGCTCCACCGTATGATCGACATGCGATGCTTCACAGTACGATGGACATGTGATGCTCCACCGTACGATGGACATCTCATGCTCCATCATATGATGGACATGCGATGCTCCACCGTACGATAGACATGTGATGCTCCATTGTACGATGGACATCTGACGCTCCACCGTACAATTTATATGCGATGCTCCACCGTACGATGGACATGGGACGCTCCACCGTATGGTGGACATGCGACACTCCACTGTACGATGGACATGTGATACTCCACCGTACGATGGACATGTGATGCTCCACCGTACGATGGACATGCGATACTCCACCATACGATGGACATGTGACGCTCCACTGTACGATGGACATGTGACGCTCCACCGTATGATGGACATGCAAGGCTCCACTGTACAATGGACATGTGACGCTCCACCGTACGATGGACATGGGACGCTCCACCGTATAATGGACATGTGACGCTCCACCGTACGATGGACATGTGACGCTCCTCCATATGATGGACATGCGAGGCTCCACCGTAAGATGGACATGTGAAGCTCCACCATACGATGAACATGCGACGCTCCATCGTACGATGGACATGGGATGCTCCACCGTATGATGGACATGCGATGCTCCACCATACGATGGACATGCGTTGCTCCACCGTACGATGGACATGTGATGCTCCACCGTACGATGGACATCTGACGCTCCACCGTACGATAGACATGCGATGCTCCACTGTATGATGGACATGCAAAGCTCCACCGTACGATGGACATGCGACGCTCCATCGTGCGATGGACATGCGATGCTCCATCGTGCGATGGACATGCGACGCTCCATCGTACGATGGACATGCGATGCTCCACTGTACGATGGACATGGGACGCTCCACCATACGATGGACATCTGACGCTCCACCGTACGATGGACATGCGACGCTCCACCGTACGATGGACATGCGACGCTCCATCGTGCGATGGACATGCGACGCTCCATCGTGCGATGGACATTCGACGCTCCACCGTATGATGGACATGCGACGCTCCATCGTACGATGGACATGCGATGCTCCACCGTACGATGGACATGCGACGCTTTATCGTACGATGGACATGTGACGCTCCACCGTACGATCGACATGCGATGCTTCACAGTACGATGGACATGTGATGCACCACCGTACCATGGACATCTCACGCTCCATCATACGATGGACATGCGATGCTCCACCGTACGATAGAAATGTGATGCTCCATTGTACGATGGACATCTGACGCTCCACCGTAGAATGGATATGCGATGCTCCACCGTACGATGGACATGGGACGCTCCACCGTACGATGGACATGTGATGCTCCACCGTATGATGGACATGCGAGGCTCCACTGTACGATGGACATGTGATGCTCCACCGTACGATGGACATGGGATGCTCCGTCGTACGATGGACATGTGACGCTCCACCGTACGATGGACATGCGACGCTCCACGGCACGATGGACATGTGATGCTCCATCGTCCGACGGACATGCGACGCTCCATCGTACGATGAACTAGCGAAGCTCCACCGTAAGAAGGACATGCGACGCTCCATCGTACGATGGACATGTGACGCTCCACCGTACAATGGACTAGTGATGATCCACCGTACGATGGACATGCGACGCTCCATTGTACGATGGACTAGCGAAGCTCCACCGTAAGATGGACACGTGAAGCTCCACAGTACGATGGACATGGGACGCTCCACCGTACGATGGACATGCGACGCTCCATCGTGCGATGGACATGCGATGCTCCATCGTGCGATGGACATTCGACGCTCCAACGTATGATGGACATGCGAAGCTCCATCGAAGATGAACCTGCGATGCTCCACGGTACGATGGACATGGGACGCTCCACCGTACGATGGACATGGGTCGCTCCATCGTACGATGGACATGTGACGCTTCACCGAACGATTGACATGCGAGGCCACACTGTATGATGGACATGTAACGCTCCACCATACGATGGACATCTGACGCTCCTCCGTACGATGGACATGCGACGCTCAAATGTACGATGGACATGTGACGCTCCACCGTACGATGGACATACGACGCTCCATCGTATGATGGCCTAGTGACGCTCCATCGTAAGATGGACATGCGACGCTCCACCGTACGATGGACATGTGATGCTCCACTGTACGATGGACACGCGATGCTCCACTGTACGATGGACATGTGACGCTCCACCGTATGATGGACATGCGAGGCTCCACCGTACGATGGACATGGGATGCTCCATCGTACGATGGACATGTGACTCTCCACCGTACAATCGACATGCAATGCTCCACCGTACGATGGACATGTGATGCTCCACTGTACGATGGACATCTGACGCTCCACCGTACGATCGACATGTGATGCTCCACTGTACGATGGACATGCGACGCTCCATCGTACAATGGACATGTGACGCTCCAGGGTACGATGGACATCTGTCGCTCCTCCGTACGATGGACATGCGAGCTCAAATGTACGATGGACATGTGACGCTCCACCGTACGATGGACATGTGAAGCTCCATCGTATGATGGACATGTGACGTTCCATCGTACGATGGACATGCGATGCTCCACCGTTAGATGGATATGGGATGCTCCACCGTACGATGGACATGGGATGCTCCACCGTATGATGGACATGCGACGCTCCGTCGTACGATGGACATGCGATGCTCCACCGTACGATGGACATGCGACGCTTTATCGTACGATGGACATGTGACGCTCCACCGTACGATCGACATGCGATGCTTCACAGTACGATGGACATGTGATGCACCACCGTACCATGGACATCTCACGCTCCATCATACGATGGACATGCGATGCTCCACCGTACGGTAGACATGTGATGCTCCATTGTACGATGGACATCTGACGCTCCACCGTACAATGGATATGCGATGCTCCACCGTACGATGGACATGGGACGCTCCACCGTACGATGGACATGTGATGCTCCACCGTACGATGGACATGGGATGCTCCGTCGTACGATGGACATGTGACGCTCCACCGTACGATGGACATGCGACGCTCCACTGCACGATGGACATGCGATGCTCCACTGTACGATGGACATGTGATTATCCATCGTCCGACGGACATGCGACGCTCCATCGTACGATGAACTAGCGAAGCTCCACCGTAAGAAGGACATGCGACGCTCCATCGTACGATGGACATGTGACGCTCCACCATACAATGGACTAGTGATGCTCCACCGTACGATGGACATGCGACGCTCCATCGTACGATGGACTAGCGAAGCTCCACCGTAAGATGGACACGTGACGCTCCACAGTACGATGGACATGGGACGCTCCATCATACGATGGACATGTGACGCTCCACCGTACGATCGACATGCGATGCTCCACCGTACGATCGACATGTGATGCTCCACTGTACGATGGACATGTGACGCTCCACCGTACGATGGACATGCGTTGCTCCACTGTACGATGGACAAGTGATGCTCCACCGTACGATGGACATCTGATGCTCCACCGTACGATAGACATGCGATGCTCCACCGTACGATGGACATGTGACGCTCCACCGTACGATGGACATGTGACGCTGTACTGTATGATGGACATGCAAAGCTCCACTGTACGATGGACATGTGATGCTCCACCGTACGATGGACATGCGACGCTCCATCGTGAGATGGACATGCGATGCTCCATCGTGCGATGGACATTCGACGCTCCAACGTCTGATGGACATGCGAAGCTCCATCGACGATGGACCTGCGATGCTCCACTGTACGATAGACATGTGATGCTCCATTGTACGATGGACATCTGACGCTCCACCGTACAAAGGATATGCGAGGCTCCACCGTACGATGGACATGGGACGCTCCACCGTACGATGGACATGTGACGCTCAACCGTACGATGGACATGCGAGGCTCCACCATACGATGGACATGCGAAGCTCAAATGTACGATGGACATGTGATGCTCCACCGTACGATGGACATGCGAAGCTCCATCGTATGATGGCCTAGTGACGCTCCATCGTAAGATGGACATGTGACGTTCCATCGTACGATGGACATGCGATGCTCCACCGTACGATGGACATGGGATGCTCCACTGTACGATGGACATTTGATGCTCCACCGTACGATGGACATCTGACGCTCCACCGTACGATAGACATGCGATGCTCCACTGTATGATGGACATGCAAAGCTCCACCGTACGATGGACATGCGACGCTCCATCGTGCGATGGACATGCGATGCTCCATCGTGCGATGGACATGCGACGCTCCATCGTACGATGGACATGCGATGCTCCACTGTACGATGGACATGGGACGCTCCACCATACGATGGACATCTGACGCTCCACCGTACGATGGACATGTGACGCTGTACTGTATGATGGACATGCAAAGCTCCACTGTACGATGGACATGTGATGCTCCACCGTACGATGGACATGCGACGCTCCATCGTGAGATGGACATGCGATGCTCCATCGTGCGATGGACATTCGACGCTCCAACGTCTGATGGACATGCGAAGCTCCATCGACGATGGACCTGCGATGTTCCACTGTACGATGGACATGGGACGCTCCACCGTACGATGGACATGGGTCGCTCCATCGTACGATGGACATGTGACGCTCCACCGAATGATTGACATGCGAGGCCCCACTGTACGATGGACATGTAACGCTCCACCGTACGATGGACATCTGACGCTCCTCCGTACGATGGACATGCGACGCTCAAATGTACGATGGACATGTGACGCTCCACCGTACGATGGACATCCGACGCTCCACTGTATGATGGACATGCAATGCACCACCGTATGATGGACATGCGAGACTCCACCGTACGATGGACATGTGACAATCCACCGTACGATGGACATCTGACGCTCCTCCGTACGATGGACAAGCGACGCTCCACTGTACGATGGACATGTGACGCTCCACCGTACGATGGACATGCGACGCTCCATCGTACGATGGACTAGCGACACTCCACCGTAAGATGGACATGCGACGCTCCACCGTACGATGGACATCTGACGCTCCTCCGTACGATGGACAAGCGACGCTCCACTGTACGATGGACATGTGACGCTCCACCGTACGATGGACATGCGACGCTCCACCGTACAATGGACATGCGACGCTCCATCGCAGGATGGACATGCGACGCTCCACCGTACGAAGGACATGCGATGCTCCACCGTACGATGGACATGCGACGCTCCATCGTACGATGGACATGTGACGCTCCACCGTACGATGGACATGCGACGCTCCACTGTATGATGGACATGCGATGCTTTACTGTACAATGGACACGTTACGCTCAACCGTAAGATGGACATGTGATGCTCCACAGTACGATGGACATGGGACGCTCCATCATACGATGGACATGTGACGCTCCACCGTACGATGGACATGCGACGCTCCACTGTATGATGGACATGCGATGCTTTACTGTACAATGGACACGTTACGCTCAACCGTAAGATGGACATGCGATGCTCCACAGTACGATGGACATGGGACGCTCCATCATACGATGGACATGTGACGCTCCACCGTACGATGGACATGCGACGCTCCACTGTATGATGGACATGCGATGCTTTACTGTACAATGGACACGTGATGCTCCACCGTACGATGGACATGTGATGCTCCATCGTACGATGGACTAGGGAAGCTCCACCGTAAGATATGTGACGCTTCACAGTACGATGGACATGGGACGCTCCATCATACGATGGACATGTGATGCTCCTTCGTACGATGGACATGGGACGCTCCACCGTACGATCGACATGCGATGCTCCACCGTACGATGGACATGTGATGCTCCACCGTACGATGGACATGGGACGCTCCAATGTACGATGGACATGTGACGCTTAACTGTACGATGGACATGCGATGCTCCACTGTACGATGAACATGTGACGCTCCACCGTATGATGAACATGTGACGCTCCACCGTACGATGGACATGCGAGGCTCCACCGTACGATGAACATGGGTGCTCCATCGTACGATGGACATGCGACGCTCCACCGTACGATGGACTAGCGAAGCTCCACCGTAAGATTGACATGCGACGCTCCATCGTACGATGGACACGGGACGCTCCACCGTACGATGGACCTCTGACGCCCACCGTACGATGGACATGCTATGCTCCACCGTACGATGGACATGGGACGCTCCAATGTACGATGGACATGCGACGCTCCACTGTACGATGGACATGCGATGCTCCACTGTACGATGAACATGGGATGCTCCACCGTATAATGGACATGTGACGCTCCACCGTACGATGGACATGGGATGCTCCATCATACGATGGACATGTGACGCTCCACCCATCGATGGACATGCTATGCTCCACTGTACGATGGACATGTGACGCTCCACCGTACGATGGACATGGGACGCTCCACCGTAGGATGGACATGTGACGCTCCACCGTACGATGGACATGTGACGCTCCACCGTAAGATGGACATGAGACGCTCCTTCGTACGATGGACATGGGACGCTCCACCGTACGATCGACATGCGATGCTCCACCGTAAGATGGACATGTGACGCTCCACCGTACGATGGACATGCGACGCTCCTTCGTACGATGGACATGGGACGCTCCACCGTACGATCGACATGCGACGCTCCTTCGTACGATGGACATGGGACGCCCCACCGTACGATCGACATGCGATGCTCCACCGTACGATGGACATGTGATGCTCCACCGTACGATGGACATGGGATGCTCCACCGTACGATCGACATGCGAGGCTCCACCGTAAGATGGACATGTGACGCTCCACCGTACGATGGACATGCGATGCTCCTTCGTACGATGGACATGGGACGCTCCACCATACGATCGACATGCGATGCTCCACCGTACGATGGACATGTGATGCTCCACCGTACGATGGACATGGGACGCTCCAATGTACGATGGACATGTGACGCTCCACTGTACGATGGACATGCGATGCTCCACTGTACGATGAACATGTGACGCTCCACCGTATGATGGACATGCGAGGCTCCACCGTACGATGAACATGGGTGCTCCATCGTACGATGGACATGCGACGCTCCACCGTACGATGGACTAGCGAAGCTCCACCGTAAGATGGACATGCGTCGCTCCATCGTACGATGGACACGTGACGCTCCACCGTACGATGGACATGCGACGCTCCATCGTACGATGGACACCTGACGCTCCACTGTACGATGGACATGCGACGCTCCATCGTACGATGAACTAGCGAAGCTCCACCGTAAGATGGACATGCGACGCTCCATCGTACGATGGACACCTGACGCTCCACTGTACGATGGACATGCGACGCTCCATCGTACGATGGACTAGCGAAGCTCCACCGTAAGATGGACATGTGACGCTCCACAATACGATGGACATGGGATGCTCCATCATACGATGGACATGTGATGCTCCACCATACGATCAACATGCGATGCTCCACCGTACGATCGACATGTGATGCTCCACTGTACGATGTACATGTGACGCTCCACCGTTCGATGGACATGGGATGCTCCACCGTACCATGGACATGCGATCCTCCACATACGATGGACATGTGACGCCCCACCGTACGATGGACATGCGACGCTCCACCGTACGATGGACATGCGACGCTCCACCGTACGATGGACATGCGACGCTCCACAGTACGATGGACATGTGACGCTCCACCGTACGATGGACATGCGAGGCTCCACCGTAAGATGGACATGTGACGCTCCACCGTACGATGGACATGCGATGCTCCATCGTACGATGGACATGGGATGCTCCACCCTAAGATGGACATGTGACGCTCCACTGTACGATGGACATGTGACGCTCCACTGTATGATGGACATGTGACGCTCCATCGTACGATGGACATGTGACGCTCCACCGTACGATGGACATGCGAGGCTCCACCGTAAGATGGACATGTGACGCTCCACCGTACGATGGACATGTGATGCTCAATCGTACGATGGACATGGGATGCTCCACTGTATGATGGACATGTGACGCTCCACTGTACGATGGACATGTGACGCTCCACTGTATGATGGACATGTGACGCTCCACCGTACGATGGACATGTGACGCTCCACTGTACGATGGACATGCTATGCTCCACCGTACGATGGACATGTGACGCTCCACCGTACGATGGACATGTGACGCTCCACAGTACGATGGACGTGGGACGCTCCATCATACGATGGACATGTGATGCTCCACCGTACAATCGACATGGGATGCTCCACCATACGATGGACATCTGACGCTCCACCGTACGATGGACATGTGACGCTCCATCGTACGATGGACTAGCGAAGCTCCACCGTAAGGTGGACATGCGACGCTCCACAGTACGATGGACATGCGACGCTCCATCGTACGATGGACATGGGATGCTCCACCGTATGATGGACATGTGACGCTCCGCCATACGATGGACATGCGATGCTCCACTGTACGATGGACCTGTGATGTTCCACCGTACGATGGACATCTGACGCTCCACCGTATGACAGACATGCGATGCTCCACCATACGATGGACATGTGACGCTCCACTGTACGATGGACATGTGACGTTCCACCGTATGATGGACATGCAAGGCTCCACTGTACAATGGACATGTGATGCTCCACCACACGATGGACATGCGACGCTCCACCGTATGATGGACATGCAATGCTCCATCGTACAATGGACATGTGACGCTCCACCATACGATGGACATCTGACGCTCCACTGTACGATGGACATGCGATGCTCCACTGTACGATGGACATGTGACGCTCCACCGTATGATTGACATGCGAGGCTCCACTGTACGATGGACATGTGACGCTCCACCGTACGATGGACATGGGATGCTCCACTGTACGATGGACATGTGACGCTCCACCGTACGATGGACATGGGATGCTCCTTCGTACGATGGACATGTGACGCTCCACCGTTGGATGGACATGGGATGCTCCACCGTTGGATGGACATGTGACGCTCCACCCTATGATGGTCATGCAAGGCTCCACTGTACAATGGACATGTGACGCTCCACCGTACGATGGACATGCGACGCTCCACCGTATGATGGACATGTGACGCTCCATCGTACGATGGACATGGGATGCTCCACCGTTGGATGGACATGTGACGCTCCACCGTACGATGGGCATGCGATGCTCCAATGTACGACGGACATGTGATGCTCCACCGTACGATGGACATGTGACGCTCCACCGTATGATGGTCATGCAAGGCTCCACTGTACAATGGACATGTGACGCTCCACCGTACGATGGACATGCGACACTCCACCGTACGATGGACATGCGACGCTCCACCGTACGATGGACTAGCGAAGCTCCACCGTAAGATGGACATGCGACACTCCATCGTACGATGGACACGTGACGCTCCACCGTACGATGGACATGCGACGCTCCATCGTACGATGGACATGTGATGCTCCACCGTATGATGAACATGTGACGCTCCACCGTACGATGGACATGCGAGGCTCCACCGTACGATGAACATGGGTGCTCCATCGTACGATGGACATGCGACGCTCCACCGTACGATGGACTAGCGAAGCTCCACCGTACGATGGACTAGCGAAGCTCCACCGTAAGATGGACATGCGACGCTCCATCATACGATGGACACGGGACGCTCCACCGTACGATGGACCTCTGACGCCCACCGTACGATGGACATGCTATGCTCCACCGTACGATGGACATGTGACGCTCCACCGTACGATGGACATGTGATGCTCCTTCGTACGATGGACATGTGACGCTCCACCGTACGATGGACATGGGATGCTCCACCGTAGGATGGACATGTGACGCTCCACCGTACGATGGACATGGGATGCTCCACCGTTGGATGGACATGTGACGCTCCACCGTACGATGGGCATGCGATGCTCCAATGTACGACGGACATGTGATGCTCCACCGTACGATGGACATGTGACGCTCCACCGTATGATGGTCATGCAAGGCTCCACTGTACAATGGACATGTGACGCTCCACCGTACGATGGACATGCGACGCTCCACCGTACGATGGACATGCGACGCTCCACCGTACGATGGACTAGCGAAGCTCCACCGTAAGATGGACATGCGACACTCCATCGTACGATGGACACGTGACGCTCCACCGTACGATGGACATGCGACGCTCCATCGTACGATGGACATGTGATGCTCCACCGTATGATGAACATGTGACGCTCCACCGTACGATGGACATGCAAGGCTCCACCGTACGATGAACATGGGATGCTCCACTGTACGATGGACATGTGACGCTCCACCGTACGATGGACATGGGATGCTCCTTCGTACGATGGACATGTGACGCTCCACCGTTGGATGGACATGGGATGCTCCACCGTTGGATGGACATGTGACGCTCCACCCTATGATGGTCATGCAAGGCTCCACTGTACAATGGACATGTGACGCTCCACCGTACGATGGACATGCGACGCTCCACCGTATGATGGACATGTGACGCTCCATCGTACGATGGACATGGGATGCTCCACCGTTGGATGGACATGTGACGCTCCACCGTACGATGGGCATGCGATGCTCCAATGTACGACGGACATGTGATGCTCCACCGTACGATGGACATGTGACGCTCCACCGTATGATGGTCATGCAAGGCTCCACTGTACAATGGACATGTGACGCTCCACCGTACGATGGACATGCGACGCTCCACCGTACGATGGACATGCGACGCTCCACCGTACGATGGACTAGCGAAGCTCCACCGTAAGATGGACATGCGACACTCCATCGTACGATGGACACGTGACGCTCCACCGTACGATGGACATGCGACGCTCCATCGTACGATGGACATGTGATGCTCCACCGTATGATGAACATGTGACGCTCCACCGTACGATGGACATGCGAGGCTCCACCGTACGATGAACATGGGTGCTCCATCGTACGATGGACATGCGACGCTCCACCGTACGATGGACTAGCGAAGCTCCACCGTACGATGGACTAGCGAAGCTCCACCGTAAGATGGACATGCGACGCTCCATCATACGATGGACACGGGACGCTCCACCGTACGATGGACCTCTGACGCCCACCGTACGATGGACATGCTATGCTCCACCGTACGATGGACATGTGACGCTCCACCGTACGATGGACATGTGATGCTCCTTCGTACGATGGACATGTGACGCTCCACCGTACGATGGACATGGGATGCTCCACCGTAGGATGGACATGTGACGCTCCACCGTACGATGGACATGGGATGCTCCACCGTTGGATGGACATGTGACGCTCCACCGTACGATGGGCATGCGATGCTCCAATGTACGACGGACATGTGATGCTCCACCGTACGATGGACATGTGACGCTCCACCGTATGATGGTCATGCAAGGCTCCACTGTACAATGGACATGTGACGCTCCACCGTACGATGGACATGCGACGCTCCACCGTACGATGGACATGCGACGCTCCACCGTACGATGGACTAGCGAAGCTCCACCGTAAGATGGACATGCGACACTCCATCGTACGATGGACACGTGACGCTCCACCGTACGATGGACATGCGACGCTCCATCGTACGATGGACATGTGATGCTCCACCGTATGATGAACATGTGACGCTCCACCGTACGATGGACATGCAAGGCTCCACCGTACGATGAACATGGGTGCTCCATCGTACGATGGACATGCGACGCTCCACCGTACGACGGACTAGCGAAGCTCCACCGTAAGATGGACATGCGACGCTCCATCATACGATGGACACGGGACGCTCCACCGTACGATGGACCTCTGACGCCCACCGTACGATGGACATGCTATGCTCCACCGTACGATGGACATGTGACGCTCCACCGTACGATGGACATGTGATGCTCCACAGTACGATGGACATGGGACGCTCCATCATACGATGGACATGTGATGCTCCACCGTACAATCGACATGCGATGCTCCACCATACGATGGACATCTGACGCTCCACCGTACGATGGACATGTGACGCTCCATCGTACGATGGACAAGCGAAGCTCCACCGTAAGGTGGACATGCGACGCTCCACAGTACGATGGACATGCGACGCTCCATCGTACGATGGACATGGGATGCTCCACCGTATGATGGACATGTGACGCTCCGCCATACGATGGACATGCGATGCTCCACCGTACGATGGACCTGTGATGCTCCACCGTACGATGGACATCTGACGCTCCACCGTACGACAGACATGCGATGCTCCACCATACGATGGACATGTGACGCTCCACTGTACGATGGACATGTGACGTTCCACCGTATGATGGACATGCAAGGCTCCACTGTACAATGGACATGTGATGCTCCACCACACGATGGACATGCGACGCTCCACCGTATGACGGACATGCAACGCTCCATCGTACGATGGACATGTGACGCTCCACCATACGATGGACATCTGACGCTCCACCGTACGATGGACATGCGATGCTCCACTGTACGATGGACATGTGACGCTCCACCGTATGATTGACATGCGAGGCTCCACTGTACGATGGACATGGGATGCTCCTTCGTACGATGGACATGCGACGCTCCATCGTACGATGGACATGGGATGCTCCACCGTTGGATGGACATGTGACGCTCCACCGTACGATGGGCATGCGATGCTCCAATGTACGACGGACATGTGATGCTCCACCGTACGATGGACATGTGACGCTCCACCCTATGATGGTCATGCAAGGCTCCACTGTACAATGGACATGTGACGCTCCACCGTACGATGGACATGCGACGCTCCACCGTATGATGGACATGTGACGCTCCATCGTACGATGGACATGGGATGCTCCACCGTTGGATGGACATGTGACGCTCCACCGTACGATGGGCATGCGATGCTCCAATGTACGACGGACATGTGATGCTCCACCGTACGATGGACATGTGACGCTCCACCGTATGATGGTCATGCGATGCTCCACTGTACGATGGACATGCGACGCTCCACTGTATGATGGACATGCGATGCTTTACTGTACATTGGACATGTGACGCTCCACCGTATGATGGACATGTGACGCTCCATCGTACGATGGACTAGCGAAGCTCCACCGTAAGGTGGACATGCGACGCTCCACAGTACGATGGACATGGGACGCTCCATCCTATGATGGACATGTGACACTCCACCGTACGATCGACATGCAATGCTTCACAGTACCATGGACATGTGATGCTCCACCGTACGATGGACATCTAATGCTCCACCATACGATGGACATGCGATGCTCCACCGTACGATGCACAAGTGATGCTCCACTGTACGATGGACATCTGATGCTCCACTGTACGATTTACATGCAATGCTCCACTGTACGATGGACATGTGATGCTCCACCGTACGATGGACATGTGATGCTCCATCGTACGATGGATTAGCGATGCTCCACCGTAAGATGGACATGCGATGCTCCACAGTACGATGGACATGTGATGCTCCACCATACGATCGACATGGGACGCTCCATCGTACGATGGACATGTGATGCTCCACCATACGATGGACATCTGACGCTCCACCATACGATGGACATGCGATGATCCACTGTACGATGGACATGTGACGCTCCACCGTACGATGGACATGTGACACTCCATCGTACGATGGACTAGCGACGCTCCACCGTAAGATGGACATGCGACGCTCCACGTACAATGGACATAGGACGCTCCACTGTACGATGGACATCCGACGCTCCACTGTATGATGGACATGCGATGCACCACCGTATGATGGACATGCGACGTTCCATCGTACGATGGACATGCGACGCTCCACCGTACGATGGACATGGGATGCTCCACCGTATGATGGAAATGTGATGCTCCACCGTACGATGGACATGAGATGCTCCACCGTACGATAGACATCTGACGCTCCATTGTGCGATAGACATGCGATGCTCCACCGTACGATGGACATCCGACGCTCCACTGTATGATGGACATGCGATGCACCACCGTACGATGGACATGCGACGTTCCATCGTACGATGGACATGCGACGCTCCACCGTACGATGGACATGGGATGCTCCACCGTATGATGGACATGTGACGCTCCACCGTACGATGGACTTGAGATGCTCCACCGTACGATAGACATCTGACGCTCCATTGTACGATAGACATGCGATGCTCCACCGTACGATGGACATGTGACGCCCCACCGTATGATGGATATGCGATGCTCCACCGTACGATCGACATGTGATGCTCCACCGTACGATGGACATGTGACGCTCCACCATACGATGGACATGTGACGCTCCACTGTATGATGGACATGCGATGCTTTGCTGTACAATGGACACGTTACGCTCAACCGTAAGATGGACATGCAATGCTCCACAGTACGATGGACATGGGACGCTCCATCATACGATGGACATGTGACGCTCCACCGTACGATCGACATGCGATGCTCCACCGTACGATGGACATGCGATGCTCCACCGTACGATGGACATCTGATGCTCCACCATACGATGGACATGTGACACTCCGCTGTACGATGGACATGAGACTCTCCACTGTACGATGGACATGTGACGCTCCACCGTACGATGGACATGTGACGCTCCACCGTACGACAGACATGCGATGCTCCACCATGCGATGGACATGTGACGCTCCACTGTACGATGGACATGTGACGCTCCACCGTATGATGGAGATGCAAGGCTCCACTGTACAATGGACATGTGACGCTCCACCATACGATGGACATGCGACGCTCCACCGTATGATGGACATGCAACGCTCCATCGTACGATGGACATGGGATGCTCCACCGTATGATGGACATGTGATGCTCCACCGTACGATGGACATGCGATGCTCCACCGTACGATGGACCTGTGACGCTCCTCCGTACGATGGACATGCGGCGCTCCACTGTACGATGGACATGTGACGCTCCACCGTACGATGGACATGCGACGCTCCATCGTATGATGGCCTAGCGACGCTCCACCGTAAGATGGACAAGCGACGCTCCACCGTACGATGGACATGTGATGCTCTACAGTACGATGGACATGAGATGCTCCATCATACGATGGACATGTGGCACTCCACCGTACGATCGACATGCGATGCTCCACCGTACGATCGACATGCGATGCTCCACTGTACGATGGACATGTGACGCTCCACCGTACGATGCACATGGGACGCTCCAATGTACGATGGACATGCGATGCTAAGATCCACCGTAAGATGGACATGTGACGCCCCACCGTACGATGGACATGCGATGCTCCATCGTACGATGGACATGGGATGCTCCACCGTATGATGGACATGTGACGCTCCACCGTACGATGGACATGCAATGCTCCACCGTAAGATGGACATCTGATGCTCCACCATACGATGGACATGTGACACTCCGCTGTACGATGGACATGCGACGCTCCACTGTACGATGGACATGTGACGCTCCACCGTACGACAGACATGCGATGCTCCACCATGCGATGGACATGTGACGCTCCACTGTACGATGGACATGTGACGCTCTACCGTATGATGGACATGCAAGGCTCCACTGTACAATGGACATGTGACGCTCCACCATACGATGGACATGCGACGCTCCACCGTATGATGGACATGCAATGCTCCATCGTACGATGGACATGGGATGCTCCACCGTATGATGGACATGTGATGCTCCACCGTACGATGGACATGCGATGCTCCACCGTACGATGGACCTGTGACGCTCCTCCGTACGATCGACATGCGATGCTCCACTGTACGATGGACATGTGACGCTCCACCGTACGATGCACATGGGACGCTCCAATGTACGATGGACATGCGATGCTCCACTGTACGATGGACATGCGATGCTTCGCGGTACGATGGACATGTGATGCTCCACCGTATGATGGACATGCAAGGCTCCACTGTACAATGGACATGTGACGCTCCACCATACGATGGACATGCGACTCTCCACCGTATGATGGACATGCAACGCTCCATCGTACGATGGACATGGGATGCTCCACCGTATGATGGACATGTGATGCTCCACCGTACGATGGACATGCAAGGCTCCACTGTACAATGGACATGTGACGCTCCACCATACGATGGACATGAGACGCTCCACCGTATGATGGACATGCAACGCTCCATCGTACGATGGACATGGGATGCTCCACCGTATGATGGACATGTGATGCTCCACCGTACGATGGACATGCGATGCTCCACCGTACGATGGACCTGTGACGCTCCTCCGTACGATGGACATGCGGCGCTCCACTGTACGATGGACATGTGATGCTCCACCGTACGATGGACATGCGACGCTCCATCGTATGATGGCCTAGCGACGCTCCACCGTAAGATGGACAAGCGACGCTCCACCGTACGATGGACATGTGATGCTCTACAGTACGATGGACATGAGATGCTCCATCATACGATGGACATGTGGCACTCCACCGTACGATCGACATGCGATGCTCCACCGTACGATCGACATGCGATGCTCCACTGTACGATGGACATGTGACGCTCCACCGTACGATGCACATGGGACGCTCCAATGTACGATGGACATGCGATGCTCCACTGTACGATGGACATGCGATGCTTCGCGGTACGATGGACATGTGATGCTCCACCGTATGATGGACATGTGAGGCTCCACTGTACGATTGATTGATTGATTGAATTTATTCAGTAAAATAACATACAGTATAAATAACATTATAGTGCACATTAAAATACACGGATGACACAAGAAAGTGAAGACACTTATTTCCATTGTGGTCCGGATCTAAATCACATGACAAAATAGGTTGCCTAAAAGTATAAATATAATTGTATAAATGAGTACACAAGTGTAAATGACTGATTGTATAAATATAACTACAAAAGTAGACAAAAATTGGAAAAAAGATGGAAAAAATAGAATTTTAAATCCATAACAACATAATGGTGACTAGATAACCTAACAACAAAGACTAGAATGTTACAAATAAATAAAAGGGTTTTGTGACTCTTGATAGAACTTGTTGAATAAAAAAGATTTGACTTTGGACTTAAAAACTGATTTAACACTTGTTGTTCTGATATCACTTGGTAACTCATTCCAAGCAGTGACTGATGTGTACCGGAAAGAGGAGTGACCAAAAGACTTTACAGCTGGGATAACTAAGGACATTGGGCCAGATCGGGTGTTGTGGCGGGAATTTGGGATACTAATGGAGGAGGTTAGGTATCTGGGAGCATTTCCATAAATCATGTCATGTATGTAATTTACTTTAAGTTGGTTGACGCGGACTTCCACTGGTAACATACCGACGGCTTTGAATTCCTCGAACCCTATGTGGGTTCTAGGGGGAGCGCTTAAAAGAAAGCGAATGACCTTATTTTGAGTGGTCTGTAGACGATTCTGAAGTCTCTTGGTAAGGCCAGAATACCAAGAGGTGCTGGCATAGTCAAAGTGACATTGAATCAGAGCTGACGTAAGGAGTTTTTTAGTGTCCACATTAAGGTGTCTGGCCTGTCTATACAGAAATTTTAGTTTGGCGTTAGATTTCTTGATAATATTGTCAGCTATATGGCTCCCACTAAGCGATTGGTCAAGTTCAACGCCAAGATATTTCACACAGGAATTACTGGAAATAGAATGACCATCGCAGGTGACGTCAAGAGGCTTTGTACCATTCAGCCTTCTGGAAGAGCCAAATAATATCGACTCTGGAAGAGCCAAATAATATCGACGATGGACATGTGACGCTCCACCGTACGATGGACATGGGATGCTCCATCGTACGATGGACATGTGACGCTCCACCGTACGATCGACATGCGATGCTCCACCGTATGATGGACATGTGACGCTCCACGACAGACATGCGATGCTCCACCATGCGATGGACATGTGACGCTCCACTGTACAATGGACGTGTGACGCTCCACCATACGATGGACATGCGACGCTCCGCCGTATGATGGACATGCAACGCTCCATCGTACGATGGACATGGGATGCTCCACCGTATGATGGACATGTGATGCTCCACCGTACGATGGACATGCGATGCTCCACCGTACGATGGACCTGTGACGCTCCTCCGTACGATGGACATGCGACGCTCCACTGTACGATGGACATGTGACGCTCCACCGTACGATGGACATGCGACGCTCCATCGTATGATGGCCTAGCGACGCTCCACCGTAAGATGGACAAGCGACGCTCCACCGTACGATGGACATGCGATGCTCCACGTACGATGGACATGTGACGCCCCACCGTACAATGGACATGCGACGCTCCACTGTATGATGGACATGCGACGCTCCATCGCAGGATGGACATGTGACGCTCCACCGTACGAAGGACATGCGATGCTCCACCGTACGATGGACATGCGACGCTCCATCGTACGATAGACATGTGACACTCCACCGTAAGATGGACATGCGAGGCTCCACCGTACAATAGACATGCGACGCTCCACTGTATGATGGACATGCGATGCTTTACTGTACAATGGACAAGTTATGCTCAACCGTAAGACTGACATGCGATGCTCCACAGTACGATGGACATGGGACGCTCCATCATACGATGGAAATGTGACGCTCCACTGTACGATCGACATGCGATGCTCCACCGTATGATCGGCATGTGATGCTCCACCGTACGATGGACATGGGATCCTCCATCGTACGATGGACATGCGATGCTCCACCGTACGATCGACATGCGATGCTCCACCGTACGATGGACATGCGATGTTCCACCGTACGATGGACATCTGATGCTCCACCATACGATGGACATGTGACACTCCGCTGTACGATGGACATGCGACGCTCCACTGTACGATGGACATGTGACTCTCCACCGTACGATGGACATGCGATGCTCCATCGTACGATGGACATGGGATGCTCTATCGTATGATGGACTAGCGATGCTCCACCGTAAGATGGACATGTGACGCCCCACCGTACGATGGACATGCGATGCTCCATCGTACGATGGACATGGGATGCTCCACCGTATGATGGACATGTGACGCTCCACCGTACGATGGACATGCAATGCTCCACCGTAAGATGGACATCTGATGCTCCACCATACGATGGACATGTGACACTCCGCTGTACGATGGACATGCGACGCTCCACTGTACGATGGACATGTGACGCTCCACCGTACGACAGACATGCGATGCTCCACCATGCGATGGACATGTGACGCTCCACTGTACGATGGACATGTGACGCTCTACCGTATGATGGACATGCAAGGCTCCACTGTACAATGGACATGTGACGCTCCACCATACGATGGACATGCGACGCTCCACCGTATGATGGACATGCAATGCTCCATCGTACGATGGACATGGGATGCTCCACCGTATGATGGACATGTGATGCTCCACCGTACGATGGACATGCGATGCTCCACCGTACGATGGACCTGTGACGCTCCTCCGTACGATCGACATGCGATGCTCCACTGTACGATGGACATGTGACGCTCCACCGTACGATGCACATGGGACGCTCCAATGTACGATGGACATGCGATGCTCCACTGTACGATGGACATGCGATGCTTCGCGGTACGATGGACATGTGATGCTCCACCGTATGATGGACATGCAAGGCTCCACTGTACAATGGACATGTGACGCTCCACCATACGATGGACATGCGACGCTCCACCGTATGATGGACATGCAACGCTCCATCGTACGATGGACATGGGATGCTCCACCGTATGATGGACATGTGATGCTCCACCGTACGATGGACATGCGATGCTCCACCGTACGATGGACCTGTGGCGCTCCTCCGTACGATGGACATGCGACGCTCCACTGTACGATGGACATCTGACGCTCCACCGTACGATGGACATGCGATGCTCCACTGTACGATGGACATGTGACGCTCCACTGTATGATTGACATGCGAGGCTCCACTGTACGATGGACATGTGACGCTCCACTGTACGATGGACATGCTATGCTCCACTGTATGATGGACATGCGATGCTTTGCTGTACAATGGACACGTTACGCTCAACCGTAAGATGGACATGCGATGCTCCACAGTACGATGGACATGGGACGCTCCATCATACGATGGACATGTGACGCTCCACCGTACGATGGACATGCGATGCTCCACCGTACGATGGACATGCGATGCTCCACCGTACGATGGACATCTGATCCTCCACCGTACGATCGACATGTGATGCTCCACTGTACGATGGACATGTGACGCTGCACCGTACGATGGACATGGGACGCTCCACCGTACGATGGACATCTAATGCTCCACCATACGATGGACATGCGATGCTCCACAGTACCATGGACATGTGATGCTCCACCGTACGATGGACATCTAATGCTCCACCATACGATGGACATGCGATGCTCCACCGTACGATGGACATGTGATGCTCCACCGTACGATGGATATGTGACGCTCCACCGTACGATGGTCATGCAAGGCTCCACTGTACAATGGACATGTGACGCTCCACTGTACGATGGACATGCGACGCTCCACCATATGATGGACATGCGACGCTCCACTGTACGATGGACATGCGACGCTCCACCGTATGATGGACATGCGACGCTCCACCGTACGATGGACATGCGATGCTCCACTGTACGATGGACATGTGACGCTCCACCGTATGATGGACATGCAAGGCTCCACTGTACAATGGACATGTGACGCTCCACCATACGATGGACATGCGACGCTCCACCGTATGATGGACATGCAACGCTCCATCATACGATGGACATGTGACGCTCCACCGTACGATGGACATCTGATGCTCCACCGTACGATGGACATGCGATGCTCCACTGTACGATGGACATGTGACGCTCCACCGTATGATTGACATGCGAGGCTATACTGTACGATGGACATGTGACGCTCCAGCGTACGATGGACATGGGATGCTCCTTCGTTCGATGGACATGTGACGCTCCACCGTACGATGGACATGGGATGCTCCACCGTAGGATGGACATGTGACGCTCCACCGTACGATGGGCATGCGATGCTCCAACGTACGATGGGCATGTGATGCTCCACCGTACGATGGACATGTGACGCTCCACCGTACGATGGTCATGCAAGGCTCCACTGTACAATGGACATGTGACGCTCCACCGTACGATGGACATGCGACGCTCCACCGTATGATGGACATGCGACGCTCCACTGTACGATGGACATGTGACGCTCCACCGTATGATTGACATGCGAGGCTCCACCATACGATGGACATGCGACGCTCCACCGTACGATGGACATGCGATGCTCCACTGTACGATGGACATGTGACGCTCTACCGTATGATTGACATGCGAGGCTCCACTGTACGATGGACATGTGACGCTCCATCGTACGATAGACATGTGACACTCCACCGTAAGATGGACATGCGAGGCTCCACCGTACAATAGACATGCGACGCTCCACTGTATGATGGACATGCGATGCTTTACTGTACAATGGACACGTTACGCTCAACCGTAAGATGGACATGCGATGCTCCACAGTACGATGGACATGGGACGCTCCATCATACGATGGACATGTGATGCTCCACCATACGATCGACATGCGATGCTCCACCGTACGATCGACATGTGATGCTCCACCGTTTGATGGACATGTGACGCTCCACCATACGATGGACATGTGACGCTCCACTGTATGATGGACTTGCGATGCTTTACTGTACAATGGACACGTTATGCTCAACCGTAAGATTGACATGCGATGCTCCACAGTACGATGGACATGGGACGCTCCATCATACGATGGAAATGTGACGCTCCACCGTACGATCGACATGCGATGCTCCACCGTATGATCGACATGTGATACTCCACCGTACGATGGACATGGGATCCTCCATCGTATGATGGACATGCGATGCTCCACCGTACGATCGACATGCGATGCTCCACCGCACGATGGACATGCGATGTTCCACCGTACGATGGACATCTGATGCTCCACCATACGATGGACATGTGACATTCCGCTGTACGATGGACATGCGACGCTCCACTGTACGATGGACATGCGATGCTCCATCGTACGATGGACATGGGATGCTCTATCATATGATGGACTAGCGATGCTCCACCGTAAGATGGACATGTGACGCCCCACCGTACGATGGACATGCGACGCTCCATCGTACGATGGACCTGTGATGCTCCACCATACAATGGACATCTGACGCTCCACCGTACGATGGACATGCTATGCTCCACCGTACGATAGACATGTGACGCTCCACCGTACGATGGGCATGGGATGCTTCATCGTACGATGGACATGTGACGCTCCACTGTACGATGGACATGTGACGCTCCACCATATGATGGACATGCAAGGCTCCACTGTACAATGGACATGTGACGCTCCACCGTACGATGGACATGCGATGCTCCACTGTACGATGGAAATGTGACGCTCCACCGAACGATGGACATGCAACGCTCCATCGTACGATGATCTAGCGACGCTCCACCGTAAGATGGCCATGCGACGCTCCATGTACGATGGACATGTGACGCTCCACCGTACGATGGACATGCGACGCTCCACTGTATGATGGACATGCGATGCTTTACTGTACAATGGACATGTGACGCTCCACCGTATGATGGACATGTGACGCTCCATCGTACGATGGACTAGCGAAGCTCCACCGTCAGGTGGACATGCGACGCTCCACAGTACGATGGACATGGGACGCTCCATTGTACGATGGACATGTGACACTCCACCGTACGATCGACATGCAATGCTTCACAGTACCATGGACATGTGATGCTCCACCGTACTATGTACATCTAATGCTCCACCATACGATGGACATGCGATGCTCCACCGTAGGATGGACATGTGATGCTCCACTGTACGATGGACATGTGACACTCCACCATATGATGGACATGCAAGGCTCCACTGTACAATGGACATGTGACGCTCCACCGTACGATGGACATGTGATGCTCCATCGTACGATGGACTAGCGATGCTCCACCGTAAGATGGACATGCGACGCTCCACAGTACGATGGACATGTGATGCTCCACCATACGATCGACATGCGACGCTCCATCGTACGATGGACATGTGATGCTCCACCATATGATGGACATCTGACGCTCCACCATACGATGGACATGCGATGATCCACTGTACGATGGACATGTGACGCTCCATCGTACGATGGACTAGCGACGCTCCACCGTAAGATGGACGTGCGACGCTCCACGTACAATGGACATGTGACGCTCCACTGTACGATGGACATGTGACGCTCCACCGCACGATGGACATGGGATGCTCCATCGTACGATGGATATGTGACGCTCCACCGTACGATCGACATGCGATGCTCCACCGTATGATGGACATGTGATGCTCCATCGTACGATGGACATCTGACGCTCCACTGTACGATGGACATGCTATGCTCCACCGTACGATAGACATGTGACGCTCCACCGTACGATGGGCATGGGATGCTCCATCGTACGATGGACATGTGACGCTCCACCGTACGATCGACATGCGATACTCCACCGTATGATGGACATGTGATGCTCCACCGTACGATGGACATGTGACGCTCCACCGTACGATGGACATGCGACGCTCCACTGTATGATGGACATGCGATGCTTTACTGTACAATGGACACGTGACGCTCCACCGTATGATGGACATGCGACGCTCCATCGTACGATGGACTAGCGAAGCTCCACCGTAAGATGGACATGTGATGCTCCACAATACAATGGACATGAGATGCTCCATCATACGATGGACATGTGACACTCCACCGTACGATGGACATCTGACGCTCCTCCGTACGATGGACATGCGACGCTCCACCGAAAGGTGGACATGCGACGCTCCACCGTACGATGGACATGTGACGCTCCACCGTACGATGGACATCTGACGCTCCTCCTTACGATGGACATGCGACGCTCAAATGTACGATGGACATGTGACGCTCCATCGTACGATGGACGTGCGACGCTCCATCATATGAAGGCCTAGTGACGCTCCATCGTAAGATGGACATGCGACGCTCCACCGTACGATGGACATGTGATTCTCCACTGTATGATGGACATGTGACGCTCCACCGTACGATGGACATGGGACGCTCCAATGTACGATGGACATGCGACGCTCCACTGTACGATGGACATGCGATGCTCCACTGTACGATGGACATGGGACGCTCCACCATATTATGGACATGCGAGGCTCCACCGTACGATGGACATGGGATGCTCCATCGTACGATGGACATGTGACGCTCCGCCGTACGATCGACATGCGATGCTCCATCGTACGATGGACATGTGATGCTCCACTGTACGATGGACATCTGACGCTCCTCCGTACGATGGACATCTGATGCTCCAACGTACGATGGACATGCTATGCTCCACCGTACATTGGACATGTGACGCTCCACCGTACGATGGACATGGGACAATCCACCGTATAATGGCCATGTGACGCTCCACCGTACGATGGACATGTGACGCTCCACCGAATGATGGACATGCGAGGCTCCACAGTAAGATGGACATGTGACGCTCCACCATACGATGGACATGCGACGCTCCATCGTACGATGGACATGGGATGCTCCACCGTATGATGGACATGTGACGCTCCACCGTACGATGGACATGCGTTGCTCCACTGTACGATGGACATGTGATGCTCCACCGTACGATGGACATCTGACGCTCCACCGTACGATCGACATGCGATGCTGCACCGTATGATGGACATCTGACGCTCCACCATACGATGGACATGCGACGCTCTACCATACAATGGACATGTGACGCTCCACCGTACGATAAAAATGGGACGCTCCACCGTACGATGGACATGTGATGCTCCACCATATGATGGACATGCGAGGCTCCACTGTACGATGGACATGTGACACTTCACCGTACGATGGACATGGGATGCTCTATCGTACGATGGACATGTGACGCTCCACCGTACGATCGACATGCGACTGGGCAGTGAGATATAGCTGACCTCGGGCACGAGGTCTCTCCGAAGGGGGAAAGCACTTGAGCGTTATGACGTGGTGGCTACATTAGTAGTGACATCACAATTACAGAGCGAACATGCATACAGGTTAATAAGACATTCGGTGACACTTCAGTAATGGGGTATACCTCTTAAATCGTGGGATCGCCGAACATTATATTAATGCCTGACCTTTCGAGCCACTGTGGGTTTCTCGGCGTCGCTCCCGGGTCGGCACCTCACTGTGATTCACATCGCAGCCAAGAATGTGTACATATCGGGTACGTAGCGGCGGCCCTAGACCTTCAGTTTTGTGATGTGACTGGGCAGTGAGATATAGCTGACCTCGGGTACGAGGTCTCTCCGAAAGGGGAAAGCACTGGAGCGTTATGACGTGGTGGCTACTTTAGTAGTGACACCACAATTATAGAGCGAACGTGCGGACAGGTTAACAAGACATTCGGTGACACTTCAGTAATGGGGTATGCCTCTTAAATCGTGGGGTCGCCGAACCTTACATTGGCCCCTCACCTTTCGAACCACTGTGGGTTTCTCGACGTCACTCCCGGGTCGGCACCTCACTGTGATTCACATCGCAGCCAAGAATGTGTACATATCGGGTACGATGCGGCGGCCTTAGACCTTCAGTGTTGTGATGTGACTTGGCAGTGAGATATAGCTTACCTCGGGGACGAGGTCTCTCCGAAAAGGGAAAGCACTGGAGCATTATGACGTGGTGGCTACATTAGTAGTGACACCACAATTATAAAGCGAGCGTGCGGACAGGTTAATAAGACATTCGGTGACACTTCAGTAATGGGGAATACCTCTTAAATCGTGGGGGGCGCCGAACCTTACATAGGCGCCTGACCTTTCGAACCACTGTGGGTTTCTCGGCGTCGTTCCCGGGTCGGCCCCTCACTGTGATTCACATCGCAGCCAAGAATGTGTACATATCGGGTACGTTGCGGCGGCCCTAGACCTTCAGTTTTGTGATGTGACTGGGCAGTGAGATATAGCTGACCTCGGGTACGAGGTCTCTCCAAAAGGGGAAAGCGCTGGAGCGTTATGACGTGGTGGCTATATAGTAGTGACACCACAATTATAGAGCGAACGTGCGGACACGTTAATAAGACATTTGGTGACACTTCGGTAATGGGGTATACCTCTTAAATTGTGGGGTCGCCGAGCCTTACATTGGCGCCTGACCTTTCGAACCACTGTGGGTTTCTCGGCGTCGCTCCCGGGTCGGCCCGTCACTGTGATTCACATCGCAGCCAAGAATGTGTACATATCGTGTACGTTGCGGCGGCCCTAGGCCTTCAATGTTGTGATGTGACTGGGCAGTTAGGTAAAGCTGACCTCGCCGACGAGGTCTCTCTGAAAAGGGAAAGCACTGGAGCGTTATGACGTGGTGGCTACATTAGTAGTGACACCACAATTATAGAGCGAGCGTGCGGACAGGTTAATAAGACATTCGGTGACACTTCAGTAATGGGGTATACCTCTTAAATCGTATGGGCGCCGAACCTTACATTGGCGCCTGACCTTTCGAACCACTGTTAGTTTCTAGGCATCGCTCCCGGGTCGGCCCCTCACTGTGATTCACATCGCAGCCAAGAATGTGTACATATCGGCTACGTTGCCGCGGCCCTAGACCTTCAGTGTTGTGATGTGACTGGGCAGTGAGATATAGCTGACCTCGGTGACGAGGTCTCTCCGAAAAGGGAAAGCACTGGAGCGTTATGACGTGGTGGCTACATTAGTAGTGACACCACAATTATAGACCGAACGTGCGGACAGGTTAATAAGGTCAGCCCCTCACTGTGATTCACATCGCAGCCAAGAATGTGTACATATCGGGTACGTTGCCACGGCCCTAGACCTTCAGTGTTGTGATGTGACTGGGCAGTGAGATATAGCTGACCTCGGGGACGAGGTCTTTCCGAAAAGGGAAAGCACTTGAGCGTTATGACGTGGTGGTTACATTAGTAGTGACACCACAATTATAAAGCGAACGTGCGGACAGGTTAATAAGAGATTCGGTGGCACTTCAGTAATGGGGTATACTTCTTAATTCGTGGGGGCGCCAAACCTTACATTGGCGCCTGACCTTTCGAACCACTGTGGGTTTCTCGGCGTCGCTCCCGGGTCAGCCCCTCACTGTGATTCACATCGCAGCCAAGAATGTGTACATATCGGGTACGTTGCGGCAGCCCTAGACCTTCAGTGTTGTGATGTGACTGGGCAGTGAGATATAGCTGACCTCGGGGACGAGGTCTCTTTGAAAAGGGAAAGCACTGGAGCGTTATGACGTGGTGGCTACATTAGTAGTGACACCACAATTATAGAGCGAGAGTGCAGAGAGGTTAATAAGACATTCGGTGACACATCAGTAATGGGGTATACCTCTTAAATCGTGGAGGCGCCGAACCTTACATTGGCCTATGTCCTTTCGAATCACTGAGGGTTTCTCGGCATCGCTCCCGGGTCGGCACCTCACTGTGATTCACAGCGCAGCCAAAAATGTGTACATATCAGGTACGTTGCCGCGGGTGTTGTGATGTGACTGGACAGTGAGATATAGCTGACCTCGGGGACGAGATCTCTCCGAAAAGGGAAAGCACTGGAGCGTTATGACGTGGTGGCTACATTAGTAGTGACACCACAATTATAGAGCGAGCGTGCGGAGAGGTTAATAAGACATTCGGTGACACTTCAGTAATGGGGTATACTTCTTAAATCGTGAGGGCGCCGAACCTTACATTGGCACCTGACCTTTCGAACCACTGTGGGTTTCTCGGCGTCGCTCCCGGGTCGGCCCCTCACTGTGATTCACATCGCAGCCAAGAATGTGTACATATCGTGTACGTTGCGGCGGCCTTAGACATTCACTGTTGTGATGTGACTGGGCAGTGGGATACAGCTGACCTCGAAGACGAGGTCTCTCCGAAAGGGGAAAGCACTGGAGCGTTATGACGTGGTGGCTACATAAGTAGTGACACCACAATTATAGAGCGAACGTGCGGACAGGTTAATAAGGTCGGCCCCTCACTGTGATTCACATCGCAGCCAAGAATGTGTACATATCGGGTACGTTGCCGCGGCCCTAGACCTTCAGTGCTGTGATGTGACTGGGCAGTGAGATATAGCTGACCTCGGGGACGAGGTCTTTCCGAAAAGGGAAAGCACTGGAGCGTTATGAGGTCCTAGACTAACTGTTAGCCGAAAATACTCGCTGAATAAATTAACTTAAAATTTACGATATGCCCCATTATAAAATACGATGAGCGCCTATGCTATAACATGGGGTCAAAAAATTAACTCTCAGAAACGGCCCCATATTATGTCACAATGTACTATGTACCTAGACTAACTGTTAGCCGAAAATACTCGCTGAATAAATTAACTTAAAATTTACGATATGCCCCATTATAAAATACGATGAGCGCCTATGCTATAACATGGGGTCAAAAAATTAACTCTCAGAAACGGCCCCATATTATGTCACAATGTACTATGTACCTAGACTAACTGTTAGCCGAAAATACTCGCTGAATAAATTAACTTAAAATTTACGATATGCCCCATTATAAAATACGAGGAGCGCCTATGCTATAACATGGGGTCAAAAAATTAACTCTCAGAAACGGCCCCATATTATGTCACAATGTACTATGTACCTAGACTAACTGTTAGCCGAAAATACTCGCTGAATAAATTAACTTAAAATTTACGATATGCCCCATTATAAAATACGATGAGCGCCTATGCTATAACATGGGGTCAAAAAATTAACTCTCAGAAACGGCCCCATATTATGTCACAATGTACTATGTACCTAGACTAACTGTTAGCCGAAAATACTCGCTGAATAAATTAACTTAAAATTTACGATATGCCCCATTATAAAATACGATGAGCGCCTATGCTATAACATGGGGTCAAAAAATTAACTCTCAGAAACGGCCCCATATTATGTCACAATGTACTATGTACCTAGACTAACTGTTAGCCGAAAATACTCGCTGAATAAATTAACTTAAAATTTACGATATGCCCCATTATAAAATACGATGAGCGCCTATGCTATAACATGGGGTCAAAAAATTAACTCTCAGAAACGGCCCCATATTATGTCACAATGTACTATGTACCTAGACTAACTGTTAGCCGAAAATACTCGCTGAATAAATTAACTTAAAATTTACGATATGCCCCATTATAAAATACGATGAGCGCCTATGCTATAACATGGGGTCAAAAAATTAACTCTCAGAAACGGCCCCATATTATGTCACAATGTACTATGTACCTAGACTAACTGTTAGCCGAAAATACTCGCTGAATAAATTAACTTAAAATTTATGATATGCCCCATTATAAAATACGATGAGCGCCTATGCTATAACATGGGGTCAAAAAATTAACTATCAGAAACGGCCCCATATTATGTCACAATGTACTATGTACCTAGACTAACTGTTAGCCGAAAATACTCGCTGAATAAATTAACTTAAAATTTACGATATGCCCCATTATAAAATACGATGAGCGCCTATGCTATAACATGGGGTCAAAAAATTAACTCTCAGAAACGGCCCCATATTATGTCACAATGTACTATGTACCTAGACTAACTGTTAGCCGAAAATACTCGCTGAATAAATTAACTTAAAATTTACGATATGCCCCATTATAAAATACGATGAGCGCCTATGCTATAACATGGGGTCAAAAAATTAACTCTCAGAAACGGCCCCATATTATGTCACAATGTACTATGTACCTAGACTAACTGTTAGCCGAAAATACTCGCTGAATAAATTAACTTAAAATTTACGATATGCCCCATTATAAAATACGATGAGCGCCTATGCTATAACATGGGGTCAAAAAATTAACTCTCAGAAACGGCCCCATATTATGTCACAATGTACTATGTACCTAGACTAACTGTTAGCCGAAAATACTCGCTGAATAAATTAACTTAAAATTTACGATATGCCCCATTATAAAATACGATGAGCGCCTATGCTATAACATGGGGTCAAAAAATTAACTCTCAGAAACGGCCCCATATTATGTCACAATGTACTATGTACCTAGACTAACTGTTAGCCGAAAATACTCGCTGAATAAATTAACTTAAAATTTACGATATGCCCCATTATAAAATACGATGAGCGCCTATGCTATAACATGGGGTCAAAAAATTAACTCTCAGAAACGGCCCCATATTATGTCACAATGTACTATGTACCTAGACTAACTGTTAGCCGAAAATACTCGCTGAATAAATTAACTTAAAATTTACGATATGCCCCATTATAAAATACGATGAGCGCCTATGCTATAACATGGGGTCAAAAAATTAACTCTCAGAAACGGCCCCATATTATGTCACAATGTACTATGTACCTAGACTAACTGTTAGCCGAAAATACTCGCTGAATAAATTAACTTAAAATTTACGATATGCCCCATTATAAAATACGATGAGCGCCTATGCTATAACATGGGGTCAAAAAATTAACTCTCAGAAACGGCCCCATATTATGTCACAATGTACTATGTACCTAGACTAACTGTTAGCCGAAAATACTCGCTGAATAAATTAACTTAAAATTTACGATATGCCCCATTATAAAATACGATGAGCGCCTATGCTATAACATGGGGTCAAAAAATTAACTCTCAGAAACGGCCCCATATTATGTCACAATGTACTATGTACCTAGACTAACTGTTAGCCGAAAATACTCGCTGAATAAATTAACTTAAAATTTACGATATGCCCCATTATAAAATACGATGAGCGCCTATGCTATAACATGGGGTCAAAAAATTAACTCTCAGAAACGGCCCCATATTATGTCACAATGTACTATGTACCTAGACTAACTGTTAGCCGAAAATACTCGCTGAATAAATTAACTTAAAATTTACGATATGCCCCATTATAAAATACGATGAGCGCCTATGCTATAACATGGGGTCAAAAAATTAACTCTCAGAAACGGCCCATATTATGTCACAATGTACTATGTACCTAGACTAACTGTTAGCCGAAAATACTCGCTGAATAAATTAACTTAAAATTTACGATATGCCCCATTATAAAATACGATGAGCGCCTATGCTATAACATGGGGTCAAAAAATTAACTCTCAGAAACGGCCCCATATTATGTCACAATGTACTATGTACCTAGACTAACTGTTAGCCGAAAATACTCGCTGAATAAATTAACTTAAAATTTACGATATGCCCCATTATAAAATACGATGAGCGCCTATGCTATAACATGGGGTCAAAAAATTAACTCTCAGAAACGGCCCCATATTATGTCACAATGTACTATGTACCTAGACTAACTGTTAGCCGAAAATACTCGCTGAATAAATTAACTTAAAATTTACGATATGCCCCATTATAAAATACGATGAGCGCCTATGCTATAACATGGGGTCAAAAAATTAACTCTCAGAAACGGCCCCATATTATGTCACAATGTACTATGTACCTAGACTAACTGTTAGCCGAAAATACTCGCTGAATAAATTAACTTAAAATTTACGATATGCCCCATTATAAAATACGATGAGCGCCTATGCTATAACATGGGGTCAAAAAATTAACTCTCAGAAACGGCCCCATATTATGTCACAATGTACTATGTACCTAGACTAACTGTTAGCCGAAAATACTCGCTGAATAAATTAACTTAAAATTTACGATATGCCCCATTATAAAATACGATGAGCGCCTATGCTATAACATGGGGTCAAAAAATTAACTCTCAGAAACGGCCCCATATTATGTCACAATGTACTATGTACCTAGACTAACTGTTAGCCGAAAATACTCGCTGAATAAATTAACTTAAAATTTACGATATGCCCCATTATAAAATACGATGAGCGCCTATGCTATAACATGGGGTCAAAAAATTAACTCTCAGAAACGGCCCCATATTATGTCACAATGTACTATGTACCTAGACTAACTGTTAGCCGAAAATACTCGCTGAATAAATTAACTTAAAATTTACGATATGCCCCATTATAAAATACGATGAGCGCCTATGCTATAACATGGGGTCAAAAAATTAACTCTCAGAAACGGCCCCATATTATGTCACAATGTACTATGTACCTAGACTAACTGTTAGCCGAAAATACTCGCTGAATAAATTAACTTAAAATTTACGATATGCCCCATTATAAAATACGATGAGCGCCTATGCTATAACATGGGGTCAAAAAATTAACTCTCAGAAACGGCCCCATATTATGTCACAATGTACTATGTACCTAGACTAACTGTTAGCCGAAAATACTCGCTGAATAAATTAACTTAAAATTTACGATATGCCCCATTATAAAATACGATGAGCGCCTATGCTATAACATGGGGTCAAAAAATTAACTCTCAGAAACGGCCCCATATTATGTCACAATGTACTATGTACCTAGACTAACTGTTAGCCGAAAATACTCGCTGAATAAATTAACTTAAAATTTACGATATGCCCCATTATAAAATACGATGAGCGCCTATGCTATAACATGGGGTCAAAAAATTAACTCTCAGAAACGGCCCCATATTATGTCACAATGTACTATGTACCTAGACTAACTGTTAGCCGAAAATACTCGCTGAATAAATTAACTTAAAATTTACGATATGCCCCATTATAAAATACGATGAGCGCCTATGCTATAACATGGGGTCAAAAAATTAACTCTCAGAAACGGCCCCATATTATGTCACAATGTACTATGTACCTAGACTAACTGTTAGCCGAAAATACTCGCTGAATAAATTAACTTAAAATTTACGATATGCCCCATTATAAAATACGATGAGCGCCTATGCTATAACATGGGGTCAAAAAATTAACTCTCAGAAACGGCCCCATATTATGTCACAATGTACTATGTACCTAGACTAACTGTTAGCCGAAAATACTCGCTGAATAAATTAACTTAAAATTTACGATATGCCCCATTATAAAATACGATGAGCGCCTATGCTATAACATGGGGTCAAAAAATTAACTCTCAGAAACGGCCCCATATTATGTCACAATGTACTATGTACCTAGACTAACTGTTAGCCGAAAATACTCGCTGAATAAATTAACTTAAAATTTACGATATGCCCCATTATAAAATACGATGAGCGCCTATGCTATAACATGGGGTCAAAAAATTAACTCTCAGAAACGGCCCCCATATTATGTCACAATGTACTATGTACCTAGACTAACTGTTAGCCGAAAATACTCGCTGAATAAATTAACTTAAAATTTACGATATGCCCATTATAAAATACGATGAGCGCCTATGCTATAACATGGGGTCAAAAAATTAACTCTCAGAAACGGCCCCATATTATGTCACATGTACACTATGTACCTAGACTAACTGTTAGCCGAAAATACTCGCTGAATAAATTAACTTAAAATTTACGATATGCCCCATTATAAAATACGATGAGCGCCTATGCTATAACATGGGGTCAAAAAATTAACTCTCAGAAACGGCCCCATATTATGTCACAATGTACTATGTACCTAGACTAACTGTTAGCCGAAAATACTCGCTGAATAAATTAACTTAAAATTTACGATATGCCCCATTATAAAATACGATGAGCGCCTATGCTATAACATGGGGTCAAAAAATTAACTCTCAGAAACGGCCCCATATTATGTCACAATGTACTATGTACCTAGACTAACTGTTAGCCGAAAATACTCGCTGAATAAATTAACTTAAAATTTACGATATGCCCCATTATAAAATACGATGAGCGCCTATGCTATAACATGGGGTCAAAAAATTAACTCTCAGAAACGGCCCCATATTATGTCACAATGTACTATGTACCTAGACTAACTGTTAGCCGAAAATACTCGCTGAATAAATTAACTTAAAATTTACGATATGCCCCATTATAAAATACGATGAGCGCCTATGCTATAACATGGGGTCAAAAAATTAACTCTCAGAAACGGCCCCATATTATGTCACAATGTACTATGTACCTAGACTAACTGTTAGCCGAAAATACTCGCTGAATAAATTAACTTAAAATTTACGATATGCCCCATTATAAAATACGATGAGCGCCTATGCTATAACATGGGGTCAAAAAATTAACTCTCAGAAACGGCCCCATATTATGTCACAATGTACTATGTACCTAGACTAACTGTTAGCCGAAAATACTCGCTGAATAAATTAACTTAAAATTTACGATATGCCCCATTATAAAATACGATGAGCGCCTATGCTATAACATGGGGTCAAAAAATTAACTCTCAGAAACGGCCCCATATTATGTCACAATGTACTATGTACCTAGACTAACTGTTAGCCGAAAATACTCGCTGAATAAATTAACTTAAAATTTACGATATGCCCCATTATAAAATACGATGAGCGCCTATGCTATAACATGGGGTCAAAAAATTAACTCTCAGAAACGGCCCCATATTATGTCACAATGTACTATGTACCTAGACTAACTGTTAGCCGAAAATACTCGCTGAATAAATTAACTTAAAATTTACGATATGCCCCATTATAAAATACGATGAGCGCCTATGCTATAACATGGGGTCAAAAAATTAACTCTCAGAAACGGCCCCATATTATGTCACAATGTACTATGTACCTAGACTAACTGTTAGCCGAAAATACTCGCTGAATAAATTAACTTAAAATTTACGATATGCCCCATTATAAAATACGATGAGCGCCTATGCTATAACATGGGGTCAAAAAATTAACTCTCAGAAACGGCCCCATATTATGTCACAATGTACTATGTACCTAGACTAACTGTTAGCCGAAAATACTCGCTGAATAAATTAACTTAAAATTTACGATATGCCCCATTATAAAATACGATGAGCGCCTATGCTATAACATGGGGTCAAAAAATTAACTCTCAGAAACGGCCCCATATTATGTCACAATGTACTATGTACCTAGACTAACTGTTAGCCGAAAATACTCGCTGAATAAATTAACTTAAAATTTACGATATGCCCCATTATAAAATACGATGAGCGCCTATGCTATAACATGGGGTCAAAAAATTAACTCTCAGAAACGGCCCCATATTATGTCACAATGTACTATGTACCTAGACTAACTGTTAGCCGAAAATACTCGCTGAATAAATTAACTTAAAATTTACGATATGCCCCATTATAAAATACGATGAGCGCCTATGCTATAACATGGGGTCAAAAAATTAACTCTCAGAAACGGCCCCATATTATGTCACAATGTACTATGTACCTAGACTAACTGTTAGCCGAAAATACTCGCTGAATAAATTAACTTAAAATTTACGATATGCCCCATTATAAAATACGATGAGCGCCTATGCTATAACATGGGGTCAAAAAATTAACTCTCAGAAACGGCCCCATATTATGTCACAATGTACTATGTACCTAGACTAACTGTTAGCCGAAAATACTCGCTGAATAAATTAACTTAAAATTTACGATATGCCCCATTATAAAATACGATGAGCGCCTATGCTATAACATGGGGTCAAAAAATTAACTCTCAGAAACGGCCCCATATTATGTCACAATGTACTATGTACCTAGACTAACTGTTAGCCGAAAATACTCGCTGAATAAATTAACTTAAAATTTACGATATGCCCCATTATAAAATACGATGAGCGCCTATGCTATAACATGGGGTCAAAAAATTAACTCTCAGAAACGGCCCCATATTATGTCACAATGTACTATGTACCTAGACTAACTGTTAGCCGAAAATACTCGCTGAATAAATTAACTTAAAATTTACGATATGCCCCATTATAAAATACGATGAGCGCCTATGCTATAACATGGGGTCAAAAAATTAACTCTCAGAAACGGCCCCATATTATGTCACAATGTACTATGTACCTAGACTAACTGTTAGCCGAAAATACTCGCTGAATAAATTAACTTAAAATTTACGATATGCCCCATTATAAAATACGATGAGCGCCTATGCTATAACATGGGGTCAAAAAATTAACTCTCAGAAACGGCCCCATATTATGTCACAATGTACTATGTACCTAGACTAACTGTTAGCCGAAAATACTCGCTGAATAAATTAACTTAAAATTTACGATATGCCCCATTATAAAATACGATGAGCGCCTATGCTATAACATGGGGTCAAAAAATTAACTCTCAGAAACGGCCCCATATTATGTCACAATGTACTATGTACCTAGACTAACTGTTAGCCGAAAATACTCGCTGAATAAATTAACTTAAAATTTACGATATGCCCCATTATAAAATACGATGAGCGCCTATGCTATAACATGGGGTCAAAAAATTAACTCTCAGAAACGGCCCCATATTATGTCACAATGTACTATGTACCTAGACTAACTGTTAGCCGAAAATACTCGCTGAATAAATTAACTTAAAATTTACGATATGCCCCATTATAAAATACGATGAGCGCCTATGCTATAACATGGGGTCAAAAAATTAACTCTCAGAAACGGCCCCATATTAAGTCACAATGTACTATGTACCTAGACTAACTGTTAGCCGAAAATACTCGCTGAATAAATTAACTTAAAATTTACGATATGCCCCATTATAAAATACGATGAGCGCCTATGCTATAACATGGGGTCAAAAAATTAACTCTCAGAAACGGCCCCATATTATGTCACAATGTACTATGTACCTAGACTAACTGTTAGCCGAAAATACTCGCTGAATAAATTAACTTAAAATTTACGATATGCCCCATTATAAAATACGATGAGCGCCTATGCTATAACATGGGGTCAAAAAATTAACTCTCAGAAACGGCCCCATATTATGTCACAATGTACTATGTACCTAGACTAACTGTTAGCCGAAAATACTCGCTGAATAAATTAACTTAAAATTTACGATATGCCCCATTATAAAATACGATGAGCGCCTATGCTATAACATGGGGTCAAAAAATTAACTCTCAGAAACGGCCCCATATTATGTCACAATGTACTATGTACCTAGACTAACTGTTAGCCGAAAATACTCGCTGAATAAATTAACTTAAAATTTACGATATGCCCCATTATAAAATACGATGAGCGCCTATGCTATAACATGGGGTCAAAAAATTAACTCTCAGAAACGGCCCCATATTATGTCACAATGTACTATGTACCTAGACTAACTGTTAGCCGAAAATACTCGCTGAATAAATTAACTTAAAATTTACGATATGCCCCATTATAAAATACGATGAGCGCCTATGCTATAACATGGGGTCAAAAAATTAACTCTCAGAAACGGCCCCATATTATGTCACAATGTACTATGTACCTAGACTAACTGTTAGCCGAAAATACTCGCTGAATAAATTAACTTAAAATTTACGATATGCCCCATTATAAAATACGATGAGCGCCTATGCTATAACATGGGGTCAAAAAATTAACTCTCAGAAACGGCCCATATTATGTCACAATGTACTATGTACCTAGACTAACTGTTAGCCGAAAGTACTCGCTGAATAAATTAACTTAAAATTTACGATATGCCCCATTATAAAATACGATGAGCGCCTATGCTATAACATGGGGTCAAAAAATTAACTCTCAGAAACGGCCCCATATTATGTCACAATGTACTATGTACCTAGACTAACTGTTAGCCGAAAATACTCGCTGAATAAATTAACTTAAAATTTACGATATGCCCCATTATAAAATACGATGAGCGCCTATGCTATAACATGGGGTCAAAAAATTAACTCTCAGAAACGGCCCCATGTACTATGTACCTAGACTAACTGTTAGCCGAAAATACTCGCTGAATAAATTAACTTAAATTTACGATATGCCCCATTATAAAATACGATGAGCGCCTATGCTATAACATGGGGTCAAAAAATTAACTCTCAGAAACGGCCCCATATTATGTCACAATGTACTATGTACCTAGACTAACTGTTAGCCGAAAATACTTGCTGAATAAATTAACTTAAAATTTACGATATGCCCCATTATAAAATACGATGAGCGCCTATGCTATAACATGGGGTCAAAAAATTAACTCTCAGAAACGGCCCCATATTATGTCACAATGTACTATGTACCTAGACTAACTGTTAGCCGAAAATACTCGCTGAATAAATTAACTTAAAATTTACGATATGCCCCATTATAAAATACGATGAGCGCCTATGCTATAACATGGGGTCAAAAAATTAACTCTCAGAAACGGCCCCATATTATGTCACAATGTACTATGTACCTAGACTAACTGTTAGCCGAAAATACTCGCTGAATAAATTAACTTAAAATTTACGATATGCCCCATTATAAAATACGATGAGCGCCTATGCTATAACATGGGGTCAAAAAATTAACTCTCAGAAACGGCCCCATATTATGTCACAATGTACTATGTACCTAGACTAACTGTTAGCCGAAAATACTCGCTGAATAAACTAGACGCTTCCGGTCGCCTACGACCGCTTGGGTGTATCCCCCGTAGCCCTATCATCCCTGTTGCCCCAAATATATCGCTGATGTACATTGTGAGTGTGAAACCTTTCAGACTTATTGAAGATCGAATTCAAGATCACCACTAAAATCACTGCATTCGAATTTCCATTTCGACATGTTCGAAAAAAATAACGAAATTACAGCCAGATAAAAGTTTTCACCTAAAGCTATATTTCAACTCAGAATATTTGACAAACTTGGTTCGCAACTAAGTTGCGAGATGACTAAATTGGAGCCAGATCGAACTTTTCACTGTAAGTTATATTTCAACTCATACTATGTGCCAAACAACTCATACTATGTTCCAAGTTGAAATTCAAAGTAAAAGTTGACAAAAACTACATTTCAAGATGACGAAATTGGAGCCAGATCAACTTTTCACCATAATTTAAATTTTAATTCATAATATGTGCCAAACTTGGTTTCAAGCTGAAATTCAAGTAAAAGTTTACCAAAACTGCATTTCAAGATGACGAAATTGGAGCCAGATCGATCTTTTCACCATAAATTATATTTTAATTCATAATATGTGCCAAACTTGGTTCCAAGTTGAAATTCGAAGTAAAAATTGACTTTACTGGTAAAAATAATGTTAACTTATCTGGTTACACCCATGAAATCTCTACTGGACAAAACTTTTAAATTGTTGAGTTCAATAATAAATGTTTCTTGTCTTAACTATTTTTCTTGAGGTCAATAATAGACTTAACTAGTAAAAATGATGTTAACTTATTCGGCTACAGCCATGAAATCTCTACTGCACAGAAGCTTTACCTTGTTGAGCCCAATAATAAATGTTTCTTGTCTTAACTATTTTTATTGTGGCCAATAATAGACTTAACTAGTAAAAATAATGTTAACTTATTCGGTTACACCTGTGAAGTCTCTACTGGACAAAACCTTTACCTTGTTGAGCTCAATAATAAATGTTTCTCGTCTTAACTATTTTTATTGTGGTCAATAATAGACTTAACTAGTAAAACCAATGTTAACTTATTCAGTAATATTGTTCTTTTTTCACCAAAAACATCAGTTCTGTATTCTGAACAAGAATCTAGTGCAATTTGCTTTCATAGTACAGGTTATTGGAGTGATCACACATGTCAAAGTAGGTATTTTAATTGTCGTAATAAGTTAACCTCTCAAACTTATTAATATTTATTCGATCATTCTGAAAAACAATAAGTTTCGTGTGATGGTCTTTCTCATTGAGCCTGTGCGATTTCATCATCATTCATTGAAAACTCCCACCCGTAGAGCGTTCACAACCCATGTGTGTTAAACAGGCTAATTTGAGCACAAAATGTTACGCCAATCGGCTATTTTGGTTGCTATGGCAACCAAAATCGATAGGTGTCCAGATCTCACCATAAGACATGTCCATATAAAATATTATCAAAATCGGTTCATATTTGCAACCTGCAGCGCGTTCACAAGAAAGTGTCTGCGGACGCGGACGCGGACGCGGACGCGGCGGCGGCGGCGGCGGCGGCGGCGCGACGATCGTAAATCCATAGTATCCGCCGAACAAATTATCCGGTTACACCCATGAAATCTCTACTGGACAAAACTTTTAAATTGTTGAGTTCAATAATAAATGTTTCTTGTCTTAACTATTTTTCTTGAGGTCAATAATAGACTTAACTAGTAAAAATGATGTTAACTTATTCGGCTACAGCCATGAAATCTCTACTGCACAGAAGCTTTACCTTGTTGAGCCCAATAATAAATGTTTCTTGTCTTAACTATTTTTATTGTGGCCAATAATAGACTTAACTAGTAAAAATAATGTTAACTTATTCGGTTACACCTGTGAAGTCTCTACTGGACAAAACCTTTACCTTGTTGAGCTCAATAATAAATGTTTCTCGTCTTAACTATTTTTATTGTGGTCAATAATAGACTTAACTAGTAAAACCAATGTTAACTTATTCAGTAATATTGTTCTTTTTTCACCAAAAACATCAGTTCTGTATTCTGAACAAGAATCTAGTGCAATTTGCTTTCATAGTACAGGTTATTGGAGTGATCACACATGTCAAAGTAGGTATTTTAATTGTCGTAATAAGTTAACCTCTCAAACTTATTAATATTTATTCGATCATTCTGAAAAACAATAAGTTTCGTGTGATGGTCTTTCTCATTGAGCCTGTGCGATTTCATCATCATTCATTGAAAACTCCCACCCGTAGAGCGTTCACAACCCATGTGTGTTAAACAGGCTAATTTGAGCACAAAATGTTACGCCAATCGGCTATTTTGGTTGCTATGGCAACCAAAATCGATAGGTGTCCAGATCTCACCATAAGACATGTCCATATAAAATATTATCAAAATCGGTTCATATTTGCAACCTGCAGCGCGTTCACAAGAAAGTGTCTGCGGACGCGGACGCGGACGCGGACGCGGACGCGGCGGCGGCGGCGCGACGATCGTAAATCCATAGTATCCGCCGAACTTTGTTCGGGGGATACAATTAACTTAAAATTTACGATATGCCCCATTATAAAATACGATGAGCGCCTATGCTATAACATGGGGTCAAAAAATTAACTCTCAGAAACGGCCCCATATTATGTCACAATGTACTATGTACCTAGACTAACTGTTAGCCGAAAATACTCGCTGAATAAATTAACTTAAAATTTACGATATGCCCCATTATAAAATACGATGAGCGCCTATGCTATAACATGGGGTCAAAAAATTAACTCTCAGAAACGGCCCCATATTATGTCACAATGTACTATGTACCTAGACTAACTGTTAGCCGAAAATACTCGCTGAATAAATTAACTTAAAATTTACGATATGCCCCATTATAAAATACGATGAGCGCCTATGCTATAACATGGGGTCAAAAAATTAACTCTCAGAAACGGCCCCATATTATGTCACAATGTACTATGTACCTAGACTAACTGTTAGCCGAAAATACTCGCTGAATAAATTAACTTAAAATTTACGATATGCCCCATTATAAAATACGATGAGCGCCTATGCTATAACATGGGGTCAAAAAATTAACTCTCAGAAACGGCCCCATATTATGTCACAATGTACTATGTACCTA